>JAWQFJ010012666.1:0-10000 GCA_034096865.1 Theodoxus fluviatilis | reverse complement strand
GGGCTTGACCCTGTTGTGTGACCCGTGGGAGAGTGTTGGTGTTTATTGGTCTCTGGGGCTTGACCCTGTAGTGTGACCCGTGGGAGAGTGTTGGTGTTTATTGGTCTCTGGGGCTTGACCCTGTAGTGTGACCCGTGGGAGAGTGTTAGTGTTTATTGGTCTCTGGGGCTTGACCCTGTAGTGTGACCCGTGGGAGAGTGTTGGTGTTTATTGGTCTCTGGGGCGTGACCCTGTAGTGTGACCCGTGGGAGAGTGTTAGTGTTTATTGGTCTCTGGGGCGTGACCCTGTAGTGTGACCCGTGGGAGAGTGTTGGTGTTTATTGGTCTCTGGGGCGTGACCCTGTAGTGTGACCTGTGGGAGAGTGTTGAGTTCGAGTGTCTATCTTTTCAGAAGGTTGCAGCAATGTCGCGCCTGCGTGAGGCCGACCTCTTACCTTTGAACCTGTGCGTAGAGGAAGGAGACTGTGGGTGTGTTGTTGTCTATATTTTTTCCATTGTGAATTATTGTGGGGGGTTTTCGGGGTTGGGTTTTTATTTCATTGTTTATTATGTAATTAAAGTTGTGTTTTGAACTTGAATTTATCCCTCAGTGTCATTTATTAATTTTTTGTTTGTCTCATTAATTTATTTTAGTGTTACCAGGAAAGTGGCAATTAAATTTTTGTATGAAAATTTATTATATCTATATATATACCTCGACACTGATTGTCATTGCTGTGTTTCATTCAGCGCGTGAGTAAAGTTTATCGAAAACGACCACCGGGTTTTATGGACTTCGACTTCCGGTGTAAGATGGGAGAACCTCGTATTAACAGGACTTTGCGAAAGGAGACAAGTTGCAGCAAATACTTTTTGATTTTTTCTTAATGACCACACAGCTCTCTGAAGGTGTCGTGTACTACGAGTACGCAGGTTTTGCATTGACCACTGGCAGTGACCACTGGCGAACGACTAACTACGCTGATGAAAGACACTTTTCTCAAATCGGGACATGGCGGAGCGGTAAGAACTGTAGGCAATAGCGCGAGACGATTTGGTGCCGTGGTTCTTGACTACTGGTTTCCATCATTACGAGTTAAAACAAGAATGCGCGCAAAGATATGTTGATTATATTATGTTGACCCTTGAACTGTATGCGACGAGAGTTGCCTCCCCGGGGGCTCCATCTTGACTAATAAACGTGCGTTCAAGTTCTCCAGTCTCCACGTTATTTGGGCACTTCTGGATTCAAGCTTACACGAAAACTTAACATCGTGGCAGCATAAGCGTCACAAGAACCCACTCCAGTGACCCAAACGACTTGAAGTGAGTAATTTTGTGCTTTCTTCAAGCATAAAAAATTGAACAGTTTCATCAACCTCCGGCACTAGATCTAAACGATGATAACCTGTCCCAATCTTTCCGCACATGACGGAAACAAGTTGAACTCTACTTGACGGCATCAGGGGCCCAAAAAAAGCCGAAAGCAACGCAGACAGTAATCATCTTACATGGTGCTGGCATCCAAGTGCAGGAGGTACATGAACATTCTGTGTTTGGAGAGAATGATGATAAAGATGACCCCAAGACTGTGTTGGACAAAATCTCTGAATACAGCGTTAGGGGACTGACACTAGCAGACTACCACATGATTACCACTTGAGCCATTCCGGCCCAGCAATGCGCCACGAAACGCCACATGGTCGCCCGCCATTTGGACGCCGCACTCGCACAAGCCACGTGGTCGCCATTAAAGTTACGGACAGACGAGCGCACTTCTTTATCTCTGAGAGTACATGCTACACTTACCTTGTTCATGGTGTGGACGAACTCCGAGCGATTTCACTATCACCAGGTATGGCCAGACCCCGAAGCACCTTCACTTTCACGCGGTGTTGCCGGACTCCAAAGCACCTTACCTTTCACGTTGTGTGACCAGACTCCAAAACACCTTCACTTTCACGCGGTGTGACCAGACTCCGAAACACCTTCACTTTCACTCTAGTCACTGTCAGTCTACCGTCAATCCACCAGTATCAGTCTCCGACCTCTCTCTGTTCAGTGTCAGTCCAATTGTGTCCGTGTTAGTCTAATTCTCCCGCTCTCCCTGTACAATCACTTATATACCCCAGCAGCGACTGCCTCCCCGTGGCGACCTGCTGAAGAGTCGAGCCGGCTGATGACGATGATCACGCCCTTTGGGCGCTACAGATGGTCCAGGCTCCCTTTCGGATTGTCTGTCAGCAGCGAGATCTTCCAGAAGAACCTGACGGTAGCGCTGAGTGAGCTGAATGGTGTCGTCTGTGTTTGGCGGATGACATTGTGGTGGTTGGCCGTGGTGAAACGAAAACAGCAGCAGACCGAGAACACGCGGAGAATCTTCGTGGGCTACTGCGGAGATGCAAAGAGAACATTCGGCTGAATGAGAAGAAGGCAGCCACCAAGAAAGACGAGATCGCGTTCATGAGCCATATCATCTCGGCAGACATCGTGAAGCCGGATAGAGCAAAGATAGCAGCGATTCTGGACATGCTTGCCCCTACTGATGTCCATGGAGTCCGGCGGCTGTGCGGCATGGTCCGATACCTCGCCAAGTTCATGCCCAACTTAGCGAGTGACCTCGAACCCATACGATCACTGACAAAGAATGACAGTGAATGGAACTGGTCCCGAGAGTGTGAGGAAGCCCTGAAGATAGTGAACCTGAAGGTGACGGACATCCCAGTCCTTGCTTTTTTAAAAACCTGAACGAAGAGCTGGTGCTTCAGGTCGACAGCAGCAAGGATGGCTTCGGCGCCGCAACGCTTCAAAACGGGCACCCGCTGGAATATGCATCTAGAGCCCTCACCCAGGCTGAGAGAAGGTGGGAGCAGGTAGAAAAGGAGACCTTGGCCCTTGTGTTTGGGCTGGAGCGTTTTCATCAGTACACCTACGGGCGTCCGGTTCAAGTCCAGAACGACCACAAACCTCTGGCAACTATTCTGTTGAAAGCGCTGAGCCAGGCGTCGCAACGCATCCAAGCACTGATGATAAGGCTGTACAGGTACGACGTCACGTTCCAGTACATGCAGGGCACTCAACTGTATAGGTACGACGTCACGTTCCAATACGTGCAGGGCACTCAACTGTACAGGTACGACGTCACATTCCAGTACATGCAGGGCACTCAACTGTACCTCGCCGACACACTGAGCCGGGCACTATCTCCCAGATCCAGGTGACATCAGCGTTCTGGCTGTGAACACGCTGGCAGACATCACCGATGTTACAGAAGTAGAACCCTATAAGGGTTGTGCCTGATAGTGTGGAGAGTTGACCCCCTCTGAGGGAGGACTGCAGGTGGTCAGCCGAAATTAATAAAGTGAAGAGAGACAGAGAGAAGGACTTGATAATGAAAACCTTTGTTTGCTAGTGATTTGTGCATGGCATGAGGCATGTAAAAATGTTGAGGCAAGTGAATCGTCAAGGTTCATAGCCGTTCCGAATCCAGGAAGAAAATTTATATCATACACCTAAATGAAGAAAATCAAGGGGACGGCTACGTAACAACTGACAAGACCAGAGAAGAGACTCGAGAAGCGACTGAGAAAGGCCGGGGTCTACAGACTCTCCTGCATGTCATCGATGAAGGGTGGCCGGAAAAGAAGGGTGACGTCCCAGAGAACATTCGAATGTATTTTGATGTCCGTGAGACACTTAGTCAGCAGGACGGGATCATCCTGAAAGGTGAGCGGATTCTCGTTCCGCTCTCGCTGAGAACCGAAATGACCAAGAGACTACATGCTGCTCATTTGGGATATGACAGCATGCTGCAAAGAGCACGTGAACTGATGTACAGGCCGGGGATGGCGCAGGACATAAAACAGATGGCCGACAACTGCGAAGCGTGTCGGCGCATGAATCCGTGCAACTAGAAAGAGACACTGAAAGAGCACGACGACGGCGGAGCACCATGGCTGAAGATCGGGACTGATCTCTTTGAAGTTCACGGACGGCAGTACCTGATGACCGTGGACTACTTCTCGTACTTCATTGAGGTCGACTACCTCAAGAGCATCACAGCCAAAGACGTCATTGCTAAGCTACAGGGAGATTTTGCTCGTTACGGCGTGCCGGCGGAGATTGTCTCCGACCAAGGACCTCAATACACCTCTGTCGAGTTCAGACGCATGACAGATGAGTGGGGCATCATCCACACGATGTCCTCCCCAGGTCACCACCAGTCCAATGGTGAAGCGGATGCGGTGGTGAAGACCGTGAAGCACATGATGAACAAGTGTCTGTAGGAAAACGCCAACCAGTACGAGGCTCTGCTCGAGCTTCGCAACACTCCTCTTCAAGACACTGGCCTCAGTCCGACGCAGATAATGTTTGGCCGCCACACCGGAAACAGGCTGCCAACGATCAAAGCCAAGCTTTTGAGCCAGAGACAGGCCCAGAAGGCCATGAAGAAACGACGTAACCGGCAGGAGACGGTGAAGCGATCATACGATCAGCGAGCGAGAGACTCGATTCCCTCTGAGTGTTGGACAGCCAGTTTTCTTTCAGCACGTACCTGGGCAGCAGTGGAATAAGGGGGTAGTGCGCAGCCGAGATGATGAACGCTCGTACACGATTGAAGGCAACAATGCGGGCGAATACCAGAGAAACCGCGTACACCTACGTCCAACCAGCGTTCGCAGTGCACCGGAGCATGCACGTGAGCCACCCATTGACACTCACAAAGACACCCCAACAACCACCCCGGATGCACGCCCGGCGGCGACTCCAGCGGCAACACACCCGGCGGCAACTCCTGCGACCGAGCATTCTGAACACAGAGATGTAATACTATCTCTGACACAGGTTGGTCACGTGACTTCGAATCCCCATTCCAATGATTCTACCAATCAAAATTCAACATGATCAGAAGACCATTGAGAGTAAAAAGAGGCGATTCTATTTCACTCCAATTATTTATCCCGATAGACAAACACAAATTTGGTGTTCTAATAAAACTAATCTATGAGATTTTCAGGAAATCATTTGAGAACTACTTTTAGCGCGAACGTGTCTATAAGGTTGTAAACTGCCTTGCGCACGTGCGATTGTGTATATACAGTAGTCGCCGCTTATTAAAAACACATTGGGACCGAACAAAAGTGTTTTTAATAAGCGGCGTTTTTATTAACCGGCACTTCCCGCTTCACCAAGCCGTTGCGTTTCTTCCACCTGTTAAACCACCCATTTGTAGCTTTGAATTCGGAGCGACCAAGCTGGGAAGCAATCTGTTCCGCCTTCTGACACAGGATTGGGCCGTTTACAGGTGTGTTGCGCGCTTGGATAGAGTCGAACCACCGCTTTAAGTCATCTTCTGTCTCTTTATCCTTCCCGCAGCGCCGACGCTTCCTTTGGCCTTGACTGGAGCCCTCTGCGATATCAGCCCTAAGTTCATCTTCTTTTTTCAGTGTCTGGCACAGAAATGATGCCGACACACCCAAAATGTCAGCACCCTCCCTCAAACTTTTAGAATTTAGCTCTCGGTAGCGATCAAGCAAGTCCACTTTGTCTTTGGGTGTCATTTCTGTTCTTTTTCTTTTCTTTGGAGCTGAAGTTAAAGCCATTTTCTGATTCACTGCTTATCCAGCGAGACTAGACAGTGTTGAATTGACATCTGACGGTTTGCTGACAAGGTACGTGTAATCACTGTTCACACAAACGCTGAAGCGTCTTTAGTTGTCATCTAACGGTTTGCTGACAAGAATTCACAACCAGAGATCGACTCTGACCCTCCGAACTCGCTCAATGAAGTATAAATATTGCTGTTGTATGAATTCAAAGTCCTTATAATTAGTAGAGTTCACAATATTACACTCTTGTGATTCGAATTTTACCGCACACAAGTTTTACATTCATGGGAAATCGATGTTTAGAAAATGAACTGACGGAAAAATGGCTGCCAGTATGGAGTGTATCACAACAAGCGGAGGAATACACTCACGATGTGATATGGCATTCAGCGTGGCTGTTCAGAACGGTGGTATGCATGTTATGGAAGAATTTAGGCTATCACGTGACCAACCTGTTGCTGAGACTATATTCACTAGTCTCAGCCACGCTGAATGGCGACCGAGAACACCCCCCTGCTCGATGATGACACGGTGCACCAGCCCGACTGCCCCATAACGCTATCGCGCCCGCAACGTGAGGGAAAAAAGCCGATGTGGCTAGAAGACGCTGTCACCCGATTTTGAACTCAAAAGGGACGAAAGACAAGAAGATGCTGATTTTTTTCAGCTTGTGAAAGTTTTTTAAAATAATTTTCTGTTACTTTTTCACCCTAGGACTGGATTCAGTTTAATTTACCTTTTAAGAGTTTCTTTCTGGACATTCTTGTCGTTGAGTCCCACCATTGCAGCCGCATACTTGCAAACATTCTGACTTTCGACAAGCTAGCAGAACGGCATTCCAAACGAACAGGGTTAACTTCAGTTTCAAGTGTTTGACTTTGCGTTGGTAATATTTGTTTTCAAGCGTTCAGGTTTCACAGTTAATCTGAAAGTGAAATGGTTGTTGATTATATTATGTTGACCCTTGACCTGTATGCGACGAGAGTTGCCTCCCCGGGGGCTCCATCTTGGCGAATAAACGTGCGTTGAAGTTCTCCACAGTCTCCACGTTATTATGGCACTCCTGGATTCAAACTTACACGAAAACTTAACAAGACACATAAACACACACACACACACACACACACACACACACACACACACACACACAAAACACGCTCACATGCAGACTAACCCACACACAAACACAAGCTCGCACACACACATAAACACAAACACAATCACTCACATACAATCATACACACACACAATATCACACATACAATATCACACACGCACACAAACACAAATACGCTCACATGCAGACTAACTCACACACAAACACAAGCGCGCACACACACATAAACACAAACACAATCACTCACATACAATCATACACACACACAATATCACACATACACGCACACAAACACACATACAATATCACACACTCACACAAACACAGACTCAGGTGACTGGCTGTGTTGTCCCCATTTTTACCCGTTGGCAGCACACAGGTGACGCAAATCTTCCCTCCACCCTTTCCATGTACTTCCTGCTTGTACAGCGCAGTGCACCATGGGACAGCGTGTGTGCAAGCATCAGATATCGGGATTTCCTCCCTAACGTCAACAACAGAGCAGTGCTGAATCACGTACACTCGTGTGCCTTTGCGATTAAAAGGTGGCACGTATAAAAGATTCGTCGCCCCCCTTCGCACAAAGCAACAAATGCCAGACATCGTCAAATCCAGCAGCTAGTGAAGGCAGATGGAAAGGCAGCAGTTTTTTCCTGGTTGCTGATCATATATATCTGCATCTCAAAACGTCTCACGCTTATCTTTAACCTGTGTGGACATCGCCATCTTTATCTGTGGTCGATAGCACTGCGGTGTCGGGACAGCTGTGCACTGTGACCAAAGTTCCACGAGGTGCGCGGCAACCATCCTTGACGACAGGGTCCTACAGTTCCCGCCCTACACTGCCTCTGCTTGCTGCCTGCTTTGGAGTTGACGAGTCCCAGAGGTAGGCCCGAGTGTCGGAGGCTTTCCCTCACATGTACATCTGCGTGTCGTGACGATTTTCCTGTGACACTGTCACGAATAGTGAGGTAGTGTGTGACATTGTTTTCCATCAACGTGTCACAGTCAAGAACGTTACAACACTTTCTCGCGAGCGGAATCGTTCTGTCTGGCCATTGCAGCATTGTGTTTGTGAGGTGTGCAGCAACACATACTTGGTTTTCATCCTTTTCCCCAACGCTTCGAGTCCATGACATCGTTCATAATGAGGATGTGGTGTGTCATGGTCCTCCTGATGTGGACAGTTCTGGTCATGTGCAGATCTGCGTCCACAGCCCACGGTGACACCATTGTGATCAACTCACCACCGGGTCCGCGTCGCATTCCTGAAACCCAGCCACAGAGAGCTATGCCGTCAGACCTAGTGAAAGTCAGGCAAAAGGTCACTCAGGTAAACACAGGAAGTGAGACTGTTGCTGAACGAAACACGACAAATCAGTCTCTGTCCAGAGGCTCTCGACCGGCTACGATGACGTCAGAACTTTCATGTGACGTCATGACCTTTGACGCCGGTGACATCATCGTGAACTGTTCAGGTCGAGGCTTGACAGAAGTACCACGTGATCTTCCCAAGAACGTCACAAGTCTTGACCTCAGCTACAACGTCATCAGCCAGCTGAACGTGACGTCATTTGCAGGACTCAGCTCCCTGGTCTCTTTGAATCTAACGGGAAACAGGCTGTCCTACATGGCCCTCCCTTCAGAAGTCTTCCACAACATGACGTCACTTCGGGTCCTTCTAATGACAGAGAACACGGATGCAGACGCCATTCCACAGCAGCCAGGATCGGAGGCGCCGTGGCCCCTGTTCAGTCTGACAGACTTGTCCCTCGACCTCCTTCCTGGTGTCGACTTTGACGGGAGGTTCTCAGAGCTTCGCAGCCTGACGAACCTGACCATAAATATGGTGGCCAATGTGAAACTGACCAACACCACGTTCCGAGGATTTGCAAGGGCTCCTGTGAAAAAACTGTATGTAAAGAACGAGCACGATAATTATGTGTTTGGGGTAGAGACGGAGGCATTTTCGTACTTTCCCCACCTGACAGACTTGGACATGGTAGGAGTATTGGGAGTGGACATAAAGGATATATACACCATACTGAGAGATTTTCAAGGTAGAAATATGTCTGTCTTGAATTTCACCGGTTTCGCTTATTATTTTCCCCGAGACCCCCCCTCTCGTCCAGTAGTAACAATCGATCATGCAATGAACAAAGTATTATCTACAATATGTGTGAAAAAGCTGAGTTTTTCGAGCAATAACATAATGTATTTTGACATTACTTCTCTTATGCAAGGTTGCTTCAAGGACTGCATAGAACATCTGGATCTGTCCCAAAACCCTCTCCAAGGTCCAATAAAAGTTTTTCTCTTTCTTCACAGATTTTCTGCCTTGAAATATTTTGACGTCTCTCCAAAACCCGCCGTCTGCCAAAACTCCCTGAGCCATTCTTAACGTATCATCTCCGAACTTAAAACTTTCTTTGCCTCCACATCTGGAATACATTGACATTAGTGGTGTGTCTAGATTAGGCTCCTTACCCCCAATCGTCTTCCACAGAGGCGAGAACGTAGTGTACCTGAACCTTTCCTGTAACGCGTTGACTCACGTCGACACCATACAGGGGCTGGACAATCTGCAAACGCTTGACTTGTCCTACAGCTACTTCAACGCCACGGCTCCTGACTTCTTTGACAACTTCCCCGAGTTGAGGACCTTGGTTCTGCGCAGTGCCAGTCTGAACCAGACGTGGCTGCTTTCCTGGGGAGAGCGCTACTTCCGGTCCCTGAGCAAAGTGACTCATATGGACGTAAGCGGCAACGCCCTGCAGCTGCTGCCCCGGACGTCGTTCCCCAGTCTGTCCAGTCTGGTTGCCTCGGGCAACGCCTTCACGCAGGTGCCCGTGTCCCTGGAGTCTCGACCGACCCTGCGCTTCCTGGACCTCTCCCACAACGCCATCACCGTCCTCCCGCCCCTCACTCGTCAGCAGCTGGACGCGCTGGCCTCCCAGCAGAACTTGACCTTGCTCCTGCGAGGCAACCCCCTGTCTTGCGACTGCTCGTCGCTGGACTTCTTGGAGTGGCTGCGAAGCACCTCCGTGCAGCTGGACGAGGGAAGGAACTACGTGTGCGTGGGTCCTGACGGTATGTCCAACACCACAGCACAGATGTTCGCAGACTTGGACCGCGTGTGGCTCAAGTGCCACGGCCCCACTTTTCTGCTGGCCTCGGCCTCCCTGACAACAGCCTGGCTGACGACGATGGTCTTGGCCTTCTTCGTGGTCAAGTTCAAAACCAACCTCCAGCATTTACTGCTAAGGTGAGTCTTCAGCTAAAGAAAACAGTAGAG
>JAWQFJ010012665.1:77500-82500 GCA_034096865.1 Theodoxus fluviatilis | reverse complement strand
TGCTGTTGCTCCTGAATGTTGGTGGTGTTTGTGTTGCACTGAAAGCTTGCTATGTTGCTGATAATGCTTATGTTGTGGGAAATAACAAATTATGTATTGCTTATTCAAGCATACAGTATTGGTCAATGTTATTCATTAATAAAGTCCTTTTGATGTGTAATAAGCTGATTCATAAATTGAAGATGAAGCACATTCTGGTTGTCATGTCTTTTTTCATCAGCATGTTTGAGCTTTTTGTGTGCAGTGTGATAATGCTGCCTTACATTTGCAATGATAAATATGCTTCTTAACACTATCAGCCTTATACATTGATAACAACAAAGAGATAAAGTCAGGGAACAGTGCAATTTCAAGAAAGCCATACCCAAGGGATGATAGTTAAATGACTTCCATAAGGATGTTGAGGTGGCATGGATGTTGCTTGTTCTTACCTGTGTGCTACTTCTGTCAACACATGGGGAGACGAGTAAAAACGGAAACTATGCAGAATTTAAAAATACAAGAAGCAAAGTGAAAAGAACACTTGGACAAAAAGGGAATGTAAGATGGATTCTGCCAAGACATCCACTGTGGACCAGTCAGCTCCACTCAAGGCATCCTTTTTGTTGCATCATCCGAGTTATAAAGGGAACTTATTATTTTGATGCTGTACACTAATCTGCATTCTCTTTTAAATCCCACCAAACACATAATAGATTAGGAGTTTATGCAGTGATAAGTAATATTTATTTGAGTGTATCCATGTCATGTCAGCAAGTGAGCAATATTGTGCATGCTTTCATGAGTGTGTTCATTAGCTGCATGTGTGCATGTGCAAAATTGCACGCTCTTATGTATGCATGCTTCTGTGTATGTTACTGTGTGTGCATAGGAGTGTGTCTGAATGTGACTGTGTGCTTTCCTCTGTATGTGTGTGTTTGTGTGTGTGTGTGCGTGTGTGTGTGTGCGTGTGTGTGTGTGAGTGTGTGTGTGCGCGCGTGCACACACTTGTGCATGTGTGTGTGTTTGTGTGTGTGTTTGTGTGTGTGTGTGTGTGTGTGTGTGTGTGTGTGTGTGTGTGTGTGTGTGTGTGTGTGTGCACACACTTGTGCATGTGTGTGTTGTTATGTTCTTGGGTGTGTCACAGATGTAGTGATGACCCAAGATAGTTTTCTGGTACGACAACACGCTGTTTATTCAGCCATCTTGATTACAGGAAGTGCCGCGATGACCGGGGGAGGTAACTCTTATTAAAGGACAGTTATGGAAGGGTTGCTTCCCTTAGTTCTGTAATGTATTTACCAAATGTTACATCTCTCTTGTTTTGAAAAGTTGAGCTCTACTCTTATTAGCATGATCAATTTACTGTCTCTGAACAATGGAGTTACTTGATACTGATTTGGAGTGATGAAACAATTACTTAGTCTTTTACAAGTCCAGTCTCTTAGGTTCTTTCACAGGGCGTCCGGATCTTGTGCAGTAGGTTTCTGATGATGGGTGGTTGCAGTTCTCATCCCGTTCAGGTGTTGTTGAGGGTTGCTCATGGGGATCTTCTGAGTGAGGTGATGTCTCTGGTCTGAGACAGCGACGGTTGCGGCGGAAGGGTTGCTCATGGGGATCTTCTGAGCGAGGTGTTGTCTCTGGTCTGAGACAGCGACGGTTGCGGCGGAAGGTATGACCATCACTTGTCTCAACAACATAAGATCTTGGGGTGCTGTATGGCTTCACAATCTGGGCGGGTGTCCAATTGTCTCCCTTGGACAACTGTAGGTATACCTTGTCACCTGTCTTCATAGGTGGCAACTGATGAGCTGTTCGGTCATAGTTTTTCTTCTGCTTGGCTTGCAGGTGAGCTCGTCTTGAAGTTACTTCTGAGGGGTTGATGATCTTGGGTTGCAGTTGTTTTGTTGAAGTTGGCAGGATGGATCGGAGTTGTCGACCCATGAGAAGCTGAGCTGGGGAAGCAAGACTGTCAACTGGAGTAGATCTGTATTCTAGCAGGGCAAGGAGGGGGTTGCTTCCATCAGCCTTAGCTTTGGACAAGATGCGTTTTGCAATCTGTACAGCCTTCTCTGCAAGTCCATTCGATTGTGGGTAGCCAGGGCTGGAAGTGATGTGTTTGAAATCCCAGTCTGCAGCAAAGTCTGAGAAATCCTTTGAGGCAAACTGTGGTCCGTTGTCACTGATGAGGACTTCTGGGATGCCGTGGCGTGCAAATTGAGCTGATAGCTTTCTGATTATGGACATGGCTGTCGTAGTGGAGAGCTCATCAATCTCGAAGTAGCGGCTGTAATAGTCCACTGTTATCAGGAAGGATCTGTCTTGCCAATTGAAGATATCGGTGCCAAGCTTCTGCCACGGTCGAGTTGGGACTTCATGGGATAGGAGTGGTTCCTTTGGGTTTGCTGGGCTCATACTGGCACAGATGGCACATGCTGCGACGGTGTTGTGGATCTGTTTTGTCATTCCTGGCCAGAACATGATTTCTCTAGCTCGTTGCTTCGTCTTCTCAATTCCAAGGTGGCTGGAGTGAATCTTCTTCATTATTTCTGGACGCATGGCAAGTGGTATAAGTATCTTCTCTCCTTTGAAGATGATTCCATCTATGGAGGAAAGTTCATCTCTGAAGTTCCAGAACTCACTGATGGTTGATTTGCAGTCTGTACGAAGTTCAGGCCATCCATTCTGTATGGTTGACTTCAAATCTTGCAGTTGAGGGTCTTCTGCAGTGGCTTTCTGAATTTGCTTCATTTTCTCATCTGTGAAGGGCAGATTCTCGATGACAGTGTGGACGTATGCGTTGATGTCTTCAGCAGTTTCACTGTCTTCTGGTTCTGCTGGAAGGAAGTTTCGTGACAGTGCGTCAGCTATTGGTATGTTCCTTCCAGGGACATGTGCGATGTCTAGGTCGTACTTCTGTAGTTGAAGTAGCATTCGCTGGAGGCGCGGTGGTGCTGCTGCTAGTGGCTTCTTCGTGATGCTTTCTAAGGGTTTGTGATCTGTCTGTACCATTGTTCTGTGACCAAAGATGTATTGGTGAAACCTTTTGCATCCGAAAGCAATTGCATAGAGCTCTTTCTCTATTTGTGCATAGTTCTGCTCTGAGGAGTTGAGGGATTTTGATGCGAAGGCAACAGGTTTGTCATCTTGGAAAATCGCAGCTCCGAGACCATGTTTACTTGCATCTACCTGGAGTGTGACTGGTTTTGCAGGATCGTAGAAGGCAAGTACTGGTTGACTGGAGATGATGGTCTTTGCTTGTTGGAGTGCCTCTTCCTGTTCCCTCTCCCATGAGAATTCATTCTCTTCTTTCAGTAGTTCCCTCATTGGTTGAGTAGTCTCTGACAGCTTTGGAGCGAATTTTGCTAGATAGGTCATCATGCCTAGGATGGTCTGCAATTCCTTCTTGTTTGCTGGGGCAGTCATCTCCTGGACAGCTTTTACCTTGGCTGGGTCTGGTTTCAGACCTTCGGCAGACACGATGTGTCCGAAGTACTCCACTTCTTCTGCAGCAATGGTGAGCTTGTCAGGATTCAATTTCAGATTCTTTTCTTCTGCTCTTTGGAGTGCCGCTCTGAGATTCATGTCATGCTCCTCGCGTGTTTTCCCTGTGATAAGGATATCATCCACGAGGGTCGTGACTCCGGGTATTCCTTCAAATGTTTCTTCAATCTTGCGTTGAAATTCATCCTGGGCGTTGACAAGTCCAAATGGTAGACGCAGGAATCTGTACCTTCCAAACGGGGTGTTGAAGGTGGTCAAGAAGGAGGAATCTGTGTCTAGCTTCATCTGCCAGTAGCCTGATCTTGCGTCGAGCTTGCTGAAAAATCTGGCGCCTGTCATCTTGGCTAGGGCATCTTCAAGGGTTGGCATTGGATAGTGCGGTCTCTTGATTGCAGAATTGAGGTCTCTGGGGTCCAGGCAAATACGTAGTTTCCCGTTGGGTTTCTGCACAACTACTAGTGAATTGACCCAGTCTGTTGGCTCTGTCACCTTGGCAACTATTCCTGTCTCCACCATGGCATCTAGGTCTTTCTTCAGCTGTTCCCTTATAGCGTGTGGTACACGGCGAGTAGGGTGAACAACTGGCGTTGCATCTGGTTTCAGGTGTATCTTCACCTCGCCCTCGAGGCATCCTAGACCAGTGAAGAGCTTCTTGTACTCTGTCAGTACAGTGTCTTTGGTTGCCGGTGCTACCGCTGAATCCACAGACATGATAAGCTGGATCAGGTTCAAGTCAAGGCATGTCTGGAGACCAAGGATTGGCTGTGAGTGTCCTTCTGTTTTTGCCACGTAGAATCTTGAGTGTTTCTGTTTGTCCTTGTAGGAGCAATTCGTGTCCACATATCCCTTGACATCCAGTGGTTGTCCTGTGTATCCATATAGTTGCTGACAAGATTTCTTCAATTTGGGAGGTTTCTTCAGCTTGTTGTAGGCTGACAATGGGAGGACGTTGACCTGGGCACCTGTGTCGAGCTTGAACCGCACGGCGTTGCCTGTCTGGAGCTGTATCTCCGCATATGCAGTTTTAGGCTGACTGTTCTGATGATCGACGGTGTCGATGACAAGTCGGTGGGTCTCTTCGTCACTCTCCCCTTCCACGTTGTGGATTTTTCTTTGACTCCCTCGCTTCTTCTTGAAGCACACCTTTGCAAAGTGATTTTGCTTGTGGCAGTACAGGCATTCCTTTCCGAACGCAGGGCACTGTTTCCTGGCGTGTTTATTGCCACAATTCCGACAAGGAAAGGTGTCTGGCTTTTTGGCTGTGTGTTTGGTGCTGTCTTTCCTACGTGTGTGAAGTGCATCTACTGTGTCACTTGTCGCCATTTTTGCAAGCTGCTTCTTGGTAGCTTCAAATGTTGTGGTGATTTCTATGGCTTTTTGCATGGTGAGCGTATCACCTTCATGCAGCAGTTTCTCACGAATGTCTTGTGAAGCTACTCCTGAGACAATTCGGTCCCTCACCATGTCGTCTGGCTTGTCATATTCACAGTCTTTCACCATGTTTCTTAGGTCTGTGA
>JAWQFJ010012665.1:55000-57500 GCA_034096865.1 Theodoxus fluviatilis | reverse complement strand
TGACGTCACGACCCTTAACGTTTTTGACGTCGTCGTGAACTGTTCAGGCCGAAACTTGACAGAAGTACCACGTGATCTTCCCAAGAACGTCACAAGTCTTGACCTCAGCTTCAACGTCATCAAGCGGCTGACCGTGACGTCATTTGCAGGACTCAGCTCCCTGGTCTCTTTGAATCTAACGGGAAACAGGCTGTCCTACATGGCCCTCCCTTCAGAAGTCTTCCACAACATGACTTCACTTCGGGTCCTTCTAATGACAGAGAACACGGATGCACACGCCATTCCACAGCAGCCAGGATCGGAGGCGCCGTGGCCCCTGTTCAGTCTGACAGACTTGTCCCTCGACCTCCTTCCTGATGTCGACTTTGACGCCAGGTTCTCAGAGCTTCGCAGCCTGACGACCCTGACCATAAATATGGTGGCCAGTGTGAAACTGACCAACACCACGTTTCGTGGATTTGCAAGGGCTCCTGTGAAAAAACTGTATGTGCACAACGAGTACGCAAATCAAGTGTTTGGGGTAGAGACGGAGGCATTTTCGTATTTTCCCTCCCTCGTAGAATTGAACATGGCCGGAGTTTTGGGACAGAACATGAACGATACTTACACTATCCTGAGAGATTTTCAAGGTAGAAATATGTCTGTCTTGAATTTCTCTAGTTTTGCTCGTTTCTATCCCCGAAAGATCCACGCTCGTCCAGTAGTAACAATCGATGAAAAACTGAATACAGTGTTGTGCACAATTTGTGTGAAAAAGCTGCTTTTTTCGGACAATAACATTATGTATTTTGATTTGGCTTCTCTACTTCAAGGTCGTTTCAAGGACTGCATAGAACATCTGGATTTGTCCCAAAACCCTCTCCAAGGTCCAATAAACGTTTTTCTCTTACTTTACAGATTTTCTGCTTTGAAATATCTTGACTTCTCTCCGAAACCCGGCTTCTGTCAAAAGTCATTGTCAAATGTTGACGTACCGTTCCGTATTAATGTTACATTTCCTTTGCCTAGAAGTCTAGAATATATTGACATTAGTAGTGTATTCAGGATAGGCAACTTACCTCGAGTGCGTTTCATCGGGGGCGAGAACCTTGTGTACCTGAACTTTTCCTGTAACGCGTTGACTCACGTCAACACCATACAGGGGCTGGGCAATCTGCAAACGCTTGACTTGTCCTACAACGAGGTCAAAGCCACGGCTCCTGAGTTCTTCGACAACTTCCCCGAGCTGAGGACCTTGGTCCTGCGCAGTGCCAGTCTGAACCAGACGTGGCTGCTTTCCTGGGGAGAGCGCTACTTCCGGTCCCTGAGCAAAGTGACTCATATGGACGTAAGCGGCAACGCCCTGCAGCTGCTGCCCCGGACGTCGTTCCCCAGTCTGTCCAGTCTGGTTGCCTCGGGCAACGCCTTCACGCAGGTGCCCGTGTCCCTGGAGTCTCGACCGACCCTGCGCTTCCTGGACCTCTCCCACAACGCCATCACCGTCCTCCCGCCCCTCACTCGTCAGCAGCTGGACGCGCTGGCCTCCCAGCAGCCGTTGACCTTGCTCCTGCGAGGCAACCCCCTGTCTTGCGACTGCTCGTCGCTGGACTTCTTGGAGTGGCTGCGAAGCACCTCCGTGCAGCTAGACGAGGGAAGGAACTACGTGTGCGTGGGTCCTGACGGTATGTCCAACACCACAGCACAGATGTTCGCGGACTTGGACCGCATGTGGTACAAGTGCCACGGCCCCACTTTTCTGCTGGCCTCGGCCTCCCTGACAACAGCCTGGCTGATGACAATGGTCTTGACCTTCTTCGTGGTCAAGTTCAAAACCAACCTCCAGCATTTACTGCTAAGGTGAGTCGACACTTTCAGAAAGCGGTTGAGCAAGGAGGCAGAGAGGGAGGCAAGGCTAAGGAAGAAAGGAAAAAAAACAAAGAGCAGATGTGAAAAGAAATAGGAGAAAAGGGTGAAAATAGAAATGGAGAAGAAGGAGGAGAAATTGTAGTAGCAGTAGGAGGAGGAGAATTAGGCAAAGGAGGAGGAGGAGGAGGAGGAGGAGGAGGAGGAGGAGGAGGAGGAGGAGGAGGAGGAGGAGGAGAAGGAGGAGGAGGAGGAGGGGAAAGACGAGGGGGAGGAGGGGGAGGAGGAGGAGCAGGAGGAGGAGGAGGAGGATAAGGAGGAGGAGGAGGAGGAGGAGGAGGAGGAGGATAAGGAGGAGGAGGAGGAGGAGGAGGAGGAGGAGGAGGAGGAGGAGGAGGAGGAGGAGGAGGAGGAGGAGGAGGAGGAGGAGGAGGAGGAGGATAAGAAGAAGGAGGAGGAGGAGGAGGAGGAGGAGGAGGAGGAGGAGGAGGAGGAGGAGGAGGAGGAGGAGGAGGAGGAGGAGAAGGAGGAGGAGGAGGAGGAGGAGGAGGAGGAGGAGGAGGATAAGGAGGAGGAGGAGGAGGAGGAGGAGGAGGATTATAACGAGAAAGAGGAGGAGGAGAACGAGAAAGAGGAGGCGGAGGAGAAAGAGGAGGAG
>JAWQFJ010012665.1:32500-50000 GCA_034096865.1 Theodoxus fluviatilis | reverse complement strand
TAGGCAATAGCGCCAGACCTGTAGGCAATAGCGCCAGACCTGTAGGCAATAGCGCCAGACTATTAGGTGCCGTGGTTCAGACCCTGCTTGGGGTGACTTGACTGCTATTTTCCATCATGACGATCTATAACATATCTGCGTCCCTTGAAAATATTGGAGTGTTGATCCGTATCTCTCTTCCCCTTCTTTCTCTTTTCCCCTTCTCTCTCTCTTTCCGTTCTCTCTCTTCTCTCTCACACACACCCCTCTCTCACACACACACCCTCTCTCACACACACACCTCTCTCACACACACCCCTCTCTCACACACACACCCTCTCTCACACACACCCCTCTCTCACACACACCCCTCTCTCACACACACACCCTCTCTCACACACACACCCTCTCACCATTGCAGTTACAGTTTTGGATCAGTTGTTTACCGCATCGTTTTAAGTCTTGTCAACATCATACTGTTTTTGCTTGCGTATGTTTTCTTACTGAAAAAGTACCTCAGATCATTTTTGCTGCAACTACGTGTGGTGGGGTACGGGCAGCGCAATCCGTTTAGCCTCTCTCGTTCACGTGTAATGAGAATCAACCTGCTTTTCCTCTCGGTTGTACAGCCATCGAGTGCTTGATTTTAATAGTAGATTCCTTCCTTGCCGTATCAGTAGTATGCATTCATGTACTGTGAATTCCGTAGTTTTGTAGCGTTGTATTACGTTGGAGTTCTTTGCAAAGGAATTTACGTCGGAGCATCAAAGAGTAGAGATGCGTTCCGCCTACCTCCATCTGGGCATGTGGGACACCCTTAATCTCCCAACAACTGTCTCGGAAGAAATCAAAAGAGAAGATACACAGATTAAAGGTGATGCCTTCAGCTTACCAGAGCAAAGTGTTTATAGAAAGATAGATAGTGCATGTGGGTACAAGGGACAAGCCCAGTCAGATCAGAGGGAGAAAGGGACGAGCCACGTCAGATCAGAGGGAGAATAGAGTTGTGTTCAGAACATATGGGGCTCTGTTTGGCACCTGTTTGTGTTGAAGTGTGAAAGTATAAAGGAATCTCAAATTGGTTAGAGGTTTTGGGAATGTCTCAGCCATTCAGAAAGGAGCGGTGGAGCTAGAGGAGATAAGGGTTGGAGGGGGAGAGAAGTAAGGGCTGGGGATTCGGGGAGAGGATTGTGGGGAAGGGAGTGGACACGGCTTGTGTCGTGTGCCCTTGTACGCTGCCATGAAAAGAAGGCGAATAAAAGAGTTTGAAAAGTCATCGGTCCGACTTGTCCTTTCGATCCACGCTACAACATCTTCTGCCATGCTTGACAGCCACGCACCTAACACACACACACACACACACACACACACACACACACACACACACACACACACACACACACACACACACACACACACACACACGCGCGCGCGCGCGCACCCTCACACGCATAAGCAAAAGTCTAAAGGAAGGGGAAGACTACAGAGAGTATTGGCAGATATGATACAGAATGCCACCTGTAGCAGCAGGTGGAGTGGTTTTCCTGCCTTTTCTGACTCCCCGGTGCTGTCCCGTTCCCATCTTTCATGTGGAAGCAGACCTTCTTTGTCAGAGAATGCCATTCTGATCTGTCTTGTGCACGAGTCTATTTATCGTAAATTCCGTAGTGCAATATGAGGTTTTCTTGCTCATTTACCTTGTGTGGTTTTTCTGGTTCATTTGGAAAAATAGGGATAGTGAAAGTTTTAGCAGTTCATGCAGATTTGGAAACGATGGATGTGCTGAGATTTTTTCAGTGTTATGTCAACACAGAGAATTCCTTCGCACTGAATTCTGTAGACACAGCTACAAGGTGACACAGGCAGGGCGAATTGAGGGAAGAGGACAAATTTAGCCCAAGCTCTGTGCAGCCACAGCCCCGTTCGGTTTGTTCAGGTCGGCTGGCTGTGTTGTCCCCATTTTTACCCATTGGCTGCACACAGGTGACGCAAACTTTCCCTCCGCCCTTTACGTGTATTTCCTGCTTGTACAGCGCAGTGCACCATGGGACAGCGTGTGTGCAGACTGTCTGCTGACTGTGTCGTGTCCTTGTAGTACTCAAAGCTGTTTGCTTCCCATCATGGCATTCTCTGGCAAGATGACTAACTGATATATATCTCTCCCTCTCTCTGTATACATATATTACTTTCTCACGGTGTGTGTCTGTGTTAGTGTGTCTGTGTGTGTAACTGTGTGCGTGTGTGTGTCCGTGTGTTTGTGTGTGCGTGTGTGTGAGTGTCTGTGTGTGAGTGCATATGTGTGTGCGTACGCGCGCGCGTGTGTGTCTGTGTGTCTGTGTGTGTGATATAGTGTGTGTGTTTGTGTGTGTGTGTGTGTGTGTGTGTGTGTGTGTGTGTGTGTGTGTGTGTGTGTGTGTGCGTGTGTGTGAGTGTGCGTATGTCAGTGCCTCTGTGTCTTAGTGTGTGTGTGTGTGTGTGTGTGTGTGTGTGTGTGTGTGTGTGTGAGTGTGCGTGTGTGTGTGTGCGCGGTTGACTTTGTGTGGGTGTATGTGTGTGTGTCTGTGTATGTGTGTGTTATAGTTTGTATCAAAAACGCCCTGCCGCATTTATTTTATACAACGAATATATGCAAGACAAAATTAAGGAAACACTTCTGTTACATTTATTATTTTTTCAAGAGCAAAAATACAGTACTAAACAATTATTCTAACATTTCACAAAGCACATCTAAATAACTTGTATACTTTTCCTCTTAATATTGTCAAAGATCTTAATGAAAAATGTCACATAGCATTACCACTCAAACCAAACAAACATTCGAGTGAAATTAAAACCACTGCAAAAAAATGACAGGCTCATAAACACACGAACTGCATCCAGTAGAACGGACGCTACTAAGTTGTCTACCCTGCTAGTGCTTTCCCAATTCAGCAGTCCTCACAAACCCAGTGGTGGGTAGCCTTCACACAGGATGGCAGTATTCACAGTGACCTCTGAAAGGGTGTCCAGTTATGCAGACGAGCTGCCAGAAAACCTCACCACCAACACACCAGCCACACTGCACTGGTGTGACCACAGCTACAGGACGACTGTCCACAAGGCCTCCCCTCACACAGAGCCGTGCTAGGCCTCACTCCAAAGACGATGGCAGACTCGCGCCAAGACAGCAGCCCTGGAGTCAGCGTTGGTGATGTCATAGATGACGTCCTCGTCCACGGCGTCCAGCAGCCTCCTGGGAAGGTCTGCCCTGTTCAGAGGCTGCAGCAGCAACAGCAGCAGTCGGTCTGGGATGACGTCAGGCGTGGAGCGTACTGCCGTGCTCACCATAAAGTCACACCAGGGGTCCTGCATCATCATCATCATCAGCAGCAGCAGCAGCAGCAGCAGCAGCAGCAGCAGCAGCATCATCATCATCATCATCATCATCATCATCATCATCATCATCACCATCATCATCATCATCAACATCAGCAGCAGCAGCAGCAGCAGCAGCATCATCATCAGCATCATCAGCATCATCATCATCATCATCATCATCATCATCATCATCATCATCATCATCATCATCATCATCATCATCATCATCTTCATCGTCGTCGTCGTCGTCGTCGTCGACGTTATCTTAATCATCATCATCACCGTCGTCGTCGTCGTCATTATCGTATTCATCGTAATCATCGTCATCATCATCGTCGTCATCATCGTCATCCTCTCCATCATTTACGAGTTCGCACTGGAGCACGCTAAAACGCCAAATCGACAGCAGTAGCGTTATTCTGCATAGTTTTCAGGAAGACTAAAAGGCAGGATCTGCCTTCGCTGTGACTATTCCTGGTTTTTGCTGTCTCACTCGTCTAGGCCAGCGGCCTTTTAAAGCACTTTAAACCACTTAAGATCATCACGTCTCACAACGTTCACTTCTTGGAAAATAATAAAATGGCTTTACAGGGTTCGTGTCGTGTAAATGGGACCCGCAGAACTCTCAATGGCAGTGCAAGACCGCATGGTGTCACTGAGAGGCAAACAAATCCTGTTTCATGACGAAATACACCGTTAACGTCGCAGTCTTATGTCTGGACGACTGACAAATGGGCAGCGGACTACGTCCTCAATATTCCGTATAATCATTAAACACAGGTGTTTCCTTCTTTTTTTCTTCTTCTTCGTGGTGACACCTTTGGGGATCTGTCATTGTACACAGGTTTTGGAATATCAATTTGGAAAACGGCCGTGAATAAAAAAAACCGTCGAATGAGACATTTTCATGCTGCATTGAACATCTTCTTTCACAGTGCTTGCAGCAAGTTTCAAGTACATATTGCTCTTGTCATATCCTATTCATTGACAATGAAATTTAAAGATTAAATGAGTGGGTATGGTCATGGTGATGACGTCAATCGCTACAAGTGACACTAACGATATTCGTGCAGAGAGGCTCTAAAAAACAAGGGAGGAGGAGGAGGAGGAGGAGGAGGAGGAGGAGGAGGAGGAGGAGGAGGAGGCGGAGGGAGGAGGAGGAGAGGAGGACGAGGAGGAGGAGGGGGAGGAGGAGGGAGGAGGGGGAGGGAGGAGGAGAGAGGAGGGGAGGAGGAGGAGGAGGAGGAGGAGGAGGGGAGGGGAGAGGAGGAGGAGGAGGAGGAGGAGGAGGAGGAGGAGGAGAGAGGGGAGGACGGAGGGAGGAGGAGGAGGAGGGGGAGGAGGAGGAGGAGGGGGAGGAGGAGGAGGAGGAGGGGGAGGGGAGGGGGGAGGGAGGGGGGAGGGGGGTGGGAGGGGGAGGGGGGGAGGGGGAGGGGGGGAGGAGGGGGAGGTGGAGGGGGAGGAGGGCGGATCTCTCTCTTTCCTAGCTCATGACAGTATGTGTAAGGGGTTCTGCTTCGGGCCAGTGAGTGGTGTGGTTGCTGAAGGAGATCACCCCTCCTCGCACCCTTCCCACTACCAATGTCGCGGGACGGGGCCGGCCAACCGTTGAAATCCTGGCGACTCGACCCCGTGAGACCCCCCTCCCCCTCCCCCCTTCCCTCCCTCCCCCTCCCCCCCCTCCTCCCTATCTCTCCTCCCCCTCCTCTCTCCTCCCCTCCTCCTCCTCCTCCTCCCCCTCCCCTCCTCCTCCTCCTCCCCCTCCTCCTCCTCCTCCTCCAATCTCCTCCTCCTCCTCCTCCTCCTCCTCCTCCTCCTCCTCCTCCTCCTCCTCCTCCTCCTCCTCCCCCTCCTCCTCCTCCTCCCTCCTCTCCTCCTCCCTCCTCCTCCTCCTCCTCCTCCTCCTCCTCCTCCTCCTCCTCCTCCTCCTCCTCCTCCTCCTCCTCCTCCTCCTCCTTGTTTTTAGGAGCCTCTCTGCACGAATATCGTTAGTGTCACTTGTAGCGATTGACGTCATCACCATGACCATACCCACTCATTTAATCTTTAAATTTCATTGTCAATGAATAGGATATGACAAGAGCAATATGTACTTGAAAACTTGCTGCAAGCACTGTGAAAGAAGATGTTCAATGCAGCATGAAAATGTCTCATTCGACGGTTTTTTTTATTCACGCCGTTTTCCAAATTGATATTCCAAAACCTGTGTACAATGACAGATCCCCAAAGGTGTCACCACGAAGAAGAAGAAAAAAAGAAGGAAACACCTGTGTTTAATGATTATACGGAATATTGAGGACGTAGTCCGCTGCCCATTTGTCAGTCGTCCAGACATAAGACTGCGACGTTAACGGTGTATTTCGTCATGAAACAGGATTTGTTTGCCTCTCAGTGACACCATGCGGTCTTGCACTGCCATTGAGAGTTCTGCGGTCCCATTTACACGACACGAACCCTGTAAAGCCATTTTATTATTTTCCAAGAAGTGAACGTTGTGAGACGTGATGATCTTAAGTGGTTTAAAGTGCTTTAAAAGGCCGCTGGCCTAGACGAGTGAGACAGCAAAAACCAGGAATAGTCACAGCGAAGGCAGATCCTGCCTTTTAGTCTTCCTGAAAACTATGCAGAATAACGCTACTGCTGTCGATTTGGCGTTTTAGCGTGCTCCAGTGCGAACTCGTAAATGATGGAGAGGATGACGATGATGACGACGATGATGATGACGATGATGACGATGATGATGACGGTGATGACGACGATGATGATGATGATGATGATGATGATGATGATGATGATGATGATGATGATGATCATGATGATGATCATGATCATGATGATGATCATGATGATGATCACGATGATGATTACAATGATGATTACGATGATGATTACGATGATTAAGATGACGATGATGGTGGTGGTGGTGGTGGTGGAGTTGGCGGTGGTGGTGGCGGTGACGACGATGATGATAACAACGGTGGTGGTGATGGTGACGACGACGACGACGACGACGACGATGATGATGTTGGTGGTGGTTATGGTGGTGGTGGTGGTGGTGTAGATTTCTCGCCCATCAGCCTTTGTAGACTAGGTAAAGCCATTGACTACGATAACCACCAGAGCTACATGTAGATGAATGAGGAAGCTCAGGGGACAGTCAGAAGAGTACCAGAAAAGGGTCCTGAAATCAGTACACGTACATGAGATTTTTTAAAAAAAGAAGAAGGATCGGTGCTTGTACCAAGAAAACAACAACCCTGCACAGCCAGGAAATTCTAGCTGTTCATTAATATACAAGTTTCATGTAACCATATTCTAAGCGTCAAATTAAAGTAGTTTAATCTGTAGTTTAAGATGAAAATATTCGTGCGCCTATAAGGTAAAGGTGTTTTTTTATATTGCGACGTTCCTACCCATTGATGAGTGCTAAAACCGCACACATTTACTCCCTGATCATCGGGCTACCTCTTTTTTTTTCACTCCGACACTATCTCAACTCCCTGGAGAGCTTGCAACCAGGCTGCGCATGAACGCACCAGCGTTAGCTTTCACAATTTTTCAGCTCATCCCTCACAGGTACCCGTTTTACTACTGGGTGGGGAAATGCAATGTGAGTAAAGCATCTTGCTTAAGGATGCTTCTCTAGAATCCGCGCAGGTTCAAACACCGCACCCACTGGCCGCAAGCGACTGCAGGTCAAGCGCGCTGACCACTCGGCAACTGTGGATAAGGGAGTGAAAGAAAAAGTCAACCGCACATACACACTCGCACACACGCACATACACACTCGCACACACACACATACACACTCGCACACACACACACACACTCGCACACACGCACATACACACTCGCACACACGCACATACACACTCGCACACACACACACACTCGCACACACACGCACATACACACACACACACACACACACACACACACACACACACTCGCACACACACACACACACTCGCACACACGCACATACACACTCGCACACACACACACACACTCGCACACACACACACACACACACACACCTCTACCCCCAACCACCAGCTTTTGTCCGTGCCTGAGTGGGACTTCTACAGAAAGACATACGTCACAGGCCACTGCATGGTGGTTCTGGACACGACCCACTTTCCTGCTCCCAGGGAATGGTCTACACCAAAATAAAGTGTCTTTTTGTGGGGAGACAACTCGAGAGATCAGGAGTGCCTTTGGAATGCAATTTCCTGCCCCCCTAAAGATAGGGTCATTTGAATGACACACATGTAGCGTGACTTGCAGGTGCCCTCTTCAAGGGCGGCCATTGCGGCAATGCCGTTAACCCTTTATGCGGCTCATTAGGCGGCAGTAGGCAGAGAACAGTCCCTGGAGAGTAACGATGACGCTCCCACCCACCCCGTGTGCGTTCTACTCTTTGTGTGTTTGCCCGCTGTACCAGAGGATGAATTTCACCTACTTTTTGTCTGTGCAAACTATGATGCTGTCCGAATGAGATGGCTAGATGTAGATCAACAGAGGAGGTGGAGCGAACATTTTCGAACGTTGTTTGCGTACCTTTATCAGAGAGAGAGAGAGAGAGAGAGAGAGAGAGAGAGAGAGAGAGAGAGAGAGAGAGAGAAAATGAAAGATAGAACGAAGAAACGAAAGAGAACGGATGAGAGAGAGAGAGAGAACGATATGTATCGTAATGCAATCTAATGTAAGGTGATATAATTACTGTGATTAATGTACTGTAATGTACTGTACTGTAATGAAATGCAATGTATTTCAATGGAAATGTAATTTATGCTGCTGTAAAACGACGACTGTTCGTTCGTTCGTTCTGTGTGTTTGCTGTAAGGTCTCAAAAGGGACCCGATCAAAATACACAGGATATCGCCAAATGAGATGGACTTGTGGATGAAATGTCGTTTCTGTTGTATCATGACGTGTATCCGTCATCATTCTGTGTTGAAACTGAATATATTACCCTGCCCCAGCTCCATCCTCTAATGAACCAAACTAAGATGGAATCATCAGTCATTGTGGTTTGCACCGCAGGTAAATCGAGCTTTTACTCTAACCAAGTCTCAACTCTCTTTGCACTTATCCAATGGTCTGCAAATCACAATTACAATGTGACTACGAGAGAGAGAGAGAGAGAGAGAGAGAGAGAGAGAGAGAGAGAGAGAGAGAGAGAGAGAGAGAGAAGAGGAATACTTTTTCAATGAATATCTTCTTGAAAAATAAAAATTGATATAAGAATCGACATGAACACGAGATCCTTTCTAAACAAGCATCTGACAACAGCTAAATATTGTGATGCACAGACAGGATGTTGCTCCAACAACCAAGCACAGACTTAAGGAAAACATGCAACCCAACGGAAGTTTCAGAACCGCATAAAGTGTTAATAGCATTACAGTGCATTATCACGTGATGTTTTCCAGCACTTTGAGGAAATGAATGGATTTGCTATGAAAAATTTACGACATAATATTAAAGGGCATGCTGCACGGTCCGGCAATATTTTACCCCGCTACCTTCATTCATGAGGACGCCACTGTCAATTGTGTTTGATGGCTTCATCGATGCGCAGTGTTCATATCTTTCTTAGCTCAGCAAATATTGGTCATCACCATTGGTCATCGCTCAGATTGTCAATCACTTGCTCGTAGTGTTTGGGGAGTAGGATTTTGTTTGTTTTAGAGAGAGAGAGAGAGAGAGAGAGAGAGAGAGAGAGAGAGAGAGAGAGAGAGAGAGGAGGGGGGAGGAGAGAAAGCTAGAGAGATAGAGATAAATAGAGAGAGAAAGACAGAAAGAGAGACAGAAAGAGAGACAGAGAGGCAGAGAGAGGGACACAGAGACAGACGGAGACAGGGACACAGAGAGAGAGAGAGAGAGAGAGAGAGAGAGAGAGAGAGAGACTTCCAGAGACAGACACAAACACGCACATAACTGCACGCGCGCGCACGCTTACACACACACACACACACTCACACACACACACACACACACGCGCACACACACACACACACACACACACACACACACACACACACACACGCACACACACAGAAGACGAGAGAGAGAGAGAGAGAGAGAGAGAGAGAGAGAGAGAGAGAGAGAGAGAGAGAGAGAGAGGTGGGGCGTGTTTCCCTCGCTTTAATGCAGCCAAATTAAATCCCTATAAGAAAACTGCTTCACATCAGCCAGGCGCACAGAGAATGCAAAAAAAATAGACCTTACGTAGTGGACTAGGACAAGCTTACTTATGTGGATGGCTATTTTGGAACTCCAGCGTCGGTGCCCTGCCCTGTACGAAATGCTCAACACATGAGAAGCGCAGCACCGTCATTCTTAGTGTGCATGGGTGAAATGGCGCTCTGTTTGCACGACACGAAGGAAAATGTATGCCTCGATAACAATTGTAGGAGTTGGAAAATGCAAACATGGCGTAACATAGATTTCGTTGCCATGTCATGAGATTTTTTGGTATGTAGAATTCATTGCAAAGGGAAAAGGTCAACGTTGCAAAAGACCCACTAACCTACTCTCAGCTCGATTTGTTCTATCTTTCTTCTTGTGTCCTTCACTCGACTACACACACACGCGCGCGCGCGCGCGTGCTCGCGCGCATACGTAGAAATACATGCTTACACGCAAGCACACATTCACGCGCGCACGCACACAGGCACACGCACGCACGCACACACACATTCACACACTCGCACTCACTCACGCATGCACGCACACGCATGCACACACACACAAACACACACACACACGCAAACACGCACGCGCAAACACACACGCAAATACACACACGCGCATACACACGCACACACACACACACACACACAAACACACAAACACACGCAAATACGCACGCACACACGCAGACATACTAAGACGCAGAATCACACAGAAACACACGCACATACACGCACACACGCGCAGACGCGCGCACACGCGCACACACCCACATATGCACGTATAGACACACACGCACACACACATGCACGCATACACACACATATACATATACACACACACACATGCACGCATACATACACACACACACAGTCATATACACACACACACACACACACACGCACGCACGCACGCGCGCGCACACACACACACACATCACCATCGCTTCCACTTCCATGCGCGCCATATGCCCCCAAGATACCGTAATCCTAGTGCATGTGCAGCTTCCTGGTGTCACAGAGATGGAAAAGATTTATGTGTTTAATGATGAGAGCAGACATTTGGACGAAGTCTTTGCCTGATGAAAAAGTGGCAGAAAAGATCAATGTATGGAGGATGACAAGAATGACGTGTTCAATGACAATCCACAAAGAGGTCACATGCTGGGGTTTCTTGCTGTCGAGCTATGCGGCCTGCGCCGCCGTCAATTTCCCTCCCGATCAGTCAGCTGATACATCACTGCCACAAAACCGGCGCCGGAATTTTTTTTTCTTTCCTAGAAACATTTCGCCCACGAAACGACAAAAGCCTGTGGTAGCTTCCGCTGCTAAATGTAGGTTACGACTAGCAATCTCACTTTTCCAGTTTAGTTTATGTATGTATGTATGTATGTATGTATGTATGTATGTATGTATGTATGTATGTATGTATGTATGTATGTATGTATGTATGTATGTATGTATGTATGTATGTATGTATGTATGTATGTATGTATGCGTCACACGAGGCCGGATCTGTGCCTCATTGACCCCACTGAGAAAACATGTGTGCTAGTGGAAGTGTCTGTCCCCTTTGACACTTTTGTTGATGACTGCTACAACAGCAAATTCAACAAATACTTTCCCTTGTGCCAGAGGATCGACGATCTTGGCTACAAATGCAAATTAGTCGTGCTAGTAGTCGGTTCGCTTGGAAGCGTCCACGCGAGGTTCGTGAGCGGACTCAAACTGTGTGGAGTACAGGCCGGACGTGCAAGAGGCATAGCAAGGTACTGTTCCATCAGCGCTATGATCGGTTCGAACATTGTTTGGAAGCAACGGTGCAGAGCTATTCCCTGAAAATGCTTTTGTGCGGCTTCAGCCTACTCGGACCTAGGTCAATGGACGATACCAGTGTTTTCGCACCTCACCATGAGCAGTCAAGATAAGAGATAATCAGAGGATTACGGTGGTACGAGGTGGGGAATGGTGGTGTAAGAGGGGTAGAGTAGGGGATGATAGGATTAGGGCGTGGGTGGAGTGTAGGTGGGAGATGGTGAAGTTTGTGAAAAGGAACAGTAACCAGTCAGGGAGTGGGTGGGTGAGTGAATGAGTGAGTGAGTAAGAACGGAATTACATCTTCACGTCATTGCTAAACAGTAAACTGTATGTCAAATAAAATTGTTGTTGCTATACATATCTTAATTGTCAAGAAGCCGCCGTTTGCAATCTTGTTCCCTGGCCTCAGTGGCTGTATGAGTTGCAATATGTAATGTGTTCATCATGTACAATGAATGTACCCCCTAAGATGAATAAAGTCATTTTGATATGTATGTATGTATGTATGTATGTATGTATGTATGTATGTATGTATGTATGTATGTATGTATGTATGTATGTATGTATGTATGTATGTATGTATGTATGTATGTATGTATGTATGTATGTATGTATGTATGTATGTATGTATGTATGTATGTATGTATGTATGTATGTATGTATGTATGTATGTATGTATGTATGTATGTATGTATGTATGTATGTATGTATGTATGTATGTATGTATGTATGTATGTATGTATGTATGTATGTATGTATGTATGTATGTATGTATGTATGTATGTATGTATGTATGTATGTATGTATGTATGTATGTATGTATGTATGTATGTATGTATGTACGTACGTACGTACGTACGTACGTACGTATGTATGTATGTATGTATGTATGTATGTATGTATGTATATATGTGTGTGTATGTGTGCGTGCGTGCGTGAGTGAGTGCGTGCGTGCGTGCGTGCGTGCGTGCGTGCGTGTGTGTGTGTGTATGTCAGTAATTCATAGAGCGCCTGAATTCAGCACTTCTACTGCTATTCGGCGCTTTACACAGCAGCATATTGTCGTTTCAGTCTTGGAAGAGGAAGGTCTTTAGGCCTCTTTTGAAGCTGGACAGAGATGGGGCAGCTCTGTGTTGTTCTGGGAGAGAGTTCCACAGCCTCGGGGCGGTAGCAACAAAAGTTCTGTCTCCTCATTTTTTGGACTTCACTTGGGCACATCTAAGGAGAACACTATGGGCCGATCTGAGATCGCGGGCTGGTTTATACAGATTGACCAGGCCACATAGGTACGATGGCATATTTTCCTCTTTGAGACATTTGTAGACGAGCGTGCAAATCTTGAAGACAACTCGCTTGTGGACAGGTAGCCAGTGCATATCTTTGAGTACTGAGCTGATGTGTTCCGTCTTCTTCACTCTTTTCATCATTCTGGCGGCACAGTTCTGTATGCATTGAAGCTTGCAGAGTGTCTTTTTGGGGAGGCCCTGTAGTACAGAATTGCAGAAATCCAATCTGCCAATAATCAGTGCATGAACCACATGAAGTTTAGTCTTTTTCGGTGTCCAGTTTTGTTAGCTTTTTGTTTGCAGTAGGCCCTACAAGGAAAAGTGATAACTTTCCTACAATTGGTTTTCTCACACACCGACGCTTTGGGTAATAGATGTTCGAAAATTCAGCTCTGGCAATTTGCAGTAGCCTTTGCTACTTCGATTGACACCGATCTTTCCCACTTACAAGTATGTAGGCAACTTTCCCCCACATTCTAGTTTGTCCCTCATCTGTATTTATTGTACGTAGCTTGTAAATGATATGTTCCTGCTTCATGCTTTCTTTATTTCGCCTTCACACAACACAAACCCCAGCGAAGCAACCCCCCCCCCCCCCCCCCCCCCCCACTTCCCTCCCTTTGTTACTCCGGTCGCGTTTGAGCTAAACCAAAGCTCTGATCCCAAAATGTTGAAAACCAAATTTAAGGTGCGGGAACTCACAAAGACTCAATTATTTTCACTTTGAGTTTCAATTTAACACATTCTTCACCTCCTAACATATCCTCACAGGTTCTGCTGATTTTTGCGTCATTAGTTACCCGTCATTGACGATCGTTAATTGAAGTTGACCCTGATGCTTTTATAGGATGCTAACCAGTTGGTTGATTACACCAGAAAACCAATGTCAGAAAAAAAAACACCGACCCCAGGTGTAAGGGGGATGTATTATGCAGGCTGAACATGTACACCGATGATGAAAGTCAACTAAGGATGTTTGCACTGACACACACAAGACGAGGAGGGCAACGAGGTCGCGTAATTCTACAAAGGGACATGTGGAAGGTCGTGGCCGTTTAAAAAAATATGTACAGAATATAAGTTTTGGAAAGAGTGATGTCTGACAGCAAGACTTCCCCATGAGAAGTTGACACTGATACTCCTCGTCAGAGAGCAGACACCTCCCTTTTCTCCCTATTATTGCCCTCTCTCTCTCTCTCTCTCTCTCTCTCTCTCTCTCTCTCTCTCTCTCTCTCTCTGTGTGTGTGTGTCTCTCTCTGTCTCTCTCTCTGTCTCTCTCTCTGTGTCTCTCTCTATCTCTCTCTGTGTCTCTCTCTTTCTCTCTCTGTCTCTCTCTGTCTCTGTCTCTCTCTCTGTCTCTCTCTGTCTCTCTCTCTGTCTCTCTCTCTCTGTCTCTCTGTCTCTCTCTGTCTCTGTCTCTCTCTGTGTCTCTCTCTGTCTCTGTCTCTCTCTCTCTCTCTCTCTCTCTCTCTCTCTCTCTCTCTCTCCCTCCCTCTCTCTCTCTCTCCCCCTCCCTCCTTCCCTTCCTCCCTCCCTCCCACCCTCCCTCCCTCCCTCCCTCCCTCCCTCCCTCCCTCCCTCCCTCCCTCCCTCCCTCCCTCCCTCCCTCCCTCCCTCCCTCCATCCCTCCCTACCTCCCTTGTTCTTCTTCCATCACTGTCCATGTCCCCATTCATGTCACGTCGAACTCTCTCCCCCTGCATTTCCTCTTCCTCCTGGGTGCAGTGTACATGTAGATGCCAAACTGACTTGGCGTCTGAGGCATCCACTACAGTGATAGCGCTCAGTCGGGGCTCCAATCCAGTGGTTCGAGTGTGCACTCTTATTAGCTTGCGGCTTGCGGAATTAAGCGCGTTCAAACCTACTTTGGTCCTACAGTTGCATCCTCGGTCAAGATGCTTATCTCACATTGCCTGTCTCAATCAAGGGGTAAAACCGGGCACCTGTGAGGACGATTGTAAAGGACTGTAGGGTTATTAAACCTTTGCACCAGGCCACGAACCAGCATCGGGCTGGAATACTTACCAGAGAGTGGCGATGATGCTGGTACCTGACTGGGGCGTCTTCCCTGTCTGCCGCTGTATTTGCTGTCAGGTTGCGATAATGGATCGATCAAGCGGTCCGGTGATCAGGGGAAGAAGTGAAAAGAGATCTGGGTTCCAGATATACAAGACGACGCCATAGAAAACCAATTGTTTCCTTCTGTCAGTTCTGTCAGCAGATCTGTCTTGCCCACTCTCCTCTTTTCCAGCGGTCTAGACTACCTGGCGCTGCCTGTCACTTCATTATCAGCATTGCAGCGAGTTTTCTTTTCTAATGCATCAGCAGATATATGATGATTCATTATGCCTTTTCTTGAGCAACTGGAGGAGGAGGAGGAGGAGGAGGAGGAGGAGGAGGAGGAGGAGGTCCAGGAGAAGGAGGAGGAGGAGGACCCAGAGAAGGAGGAGGATCAGGAGGAGGAGGAGGACCAGGAGAAGGAGGAAGACCAGGAGGAGGAGGAGGACCAGGAGGACCAGGAATTGGAAGATGACCAGGAGGAGGATGACCAGAAGGAGGATGAGGATGACCAGGAGGAGGATGAGGATGAGGAGGAGGAGGAGGAGGAGGTCCATGAGATGGAGGAGGAGGAGGAGGAGGAAGAGGAGGAGGAGGAGGAGGAGGAGGAGGAGGAGGAAGAAGAGGAGGAGGGAGGAGGAGGAGGAGGAGGAGGAGGAGGAGGAGGAGGACCAAGAGGAGGAGGATGACCAGGAACATGAGGAGAAGGATGACCAGGAACAGGAAGAGGAGGAGGACCAGGAACATGAGGAGAAGGATGACCAGGAACAGGAAGAGGAGGAGGAGGAGGAGGAGGAGGAGGAGGAGGAGGAGGAGGAGGAGGAGGAGGAGGAGGAACAGGAGGAGGAGGAACAGGAGGAGGAAGACCAGCAGGAGGAGGAGGAGGAGGAGGAGGAGGAGGAGGAGGAGGAGGAGGAGGAGGAGGAGGAGGAGGAGGAGGAGGAGGAGTTGTCGCTATATCCTATGACATCATTTGAACTATTCTGGTGAGCAGAATTTATAATAAGCGCAGTGTTTGCAGAGTCCTTGTAACCTTGAAGTTTCAGGCAACGGAGAACTTGTCAGGTGACAAGGAGTGCGTGCGTCTCATGCATACGTCTTCAAGTTGCGTGTCAGCTGCAATGAAAGAGACAGATCTGCAGCAGAAATTTTCGCTTAAAGACAATTTCCAGGCAGAGAGATAGTGAGGACTTTATTTTCAGGGGATCGTTTGTGAAGCTTATTGCCAAGAAGGCTTTGATGACGAGTAATGATGGCATGAGATTCAATGATGAACAATGGCTTTTTTGCGTGACCTTTGATAAAGAACATCAATAGTCTTATACGTTTGAATACTATCCCTGAAGCAGACATCAGTTTATGACATGAAGCACATTTTTCAAACACGGAACCGTCTGTCTCAACCCTGACACTAAATAAGACAAATGGACGGTAGTAATAATTTGTACGACAACAATTCCAATGTTTCTTTGCATGAAAGTGGAGGGAGCAAAACATATTATTTAACATTGGTGTGAACGATGGCATTAACATGATAATATGAATGTGGTTCCATGATTTACGCGAGGAAAATTTTCAGTGTTTCCTAGATTGAAAAGGGAGAGAGCATGACCATTCTCATGAGCTAAACGGTTCATAGTTTCGTAATTCCGGGCTGGATGAAGATAAAACCAGTCGTGGTTATTACCATCATAATTTCTTTCTCTCGCTTCCGCATCCTTGCTCAAACCATCTCCACCTCAAAAGAAGCATTAAGAACAAACCTCGAGCCATATTCATAAAGCACATTACTCACGCCACGTTTCAAGGAGAAGACAGAAAAGAAGAGCTACATTTGATTTACATTTCGATGGTGCCATGCCCAGTGGGGATACGGGGACATTTGGGCACTTGGGGGAACGAGATCAAGCTGTAGCGGCAAGGAAAATTCAATTTGCAGGAGCTGCTCAAGATGAAAAGGGGAGGCACGAGGAAGAAAGACAAAGATCCAGAAAACAGTTTCCTCAAGCTAGGATCCAGATATATGGGGTCAAGCCATCACAGTGACAGACGTCTAGAGAATAGAGAATGTCCTAAGATTAATGTCTGACTTGGCTTAGAAAGGCTGACCTCCTCCCATCCATCACCATCGTCTCAGCTTCGTTCTGCTGTGACATCACTGGGGCGTCAGGGTTGTGTCTGTTTCCCTCTCTCCCTGTATGTGTGTGTGTGTGTGTGTGTGTGTGTGTGTGTGTGTGAGAGAGAGAGAGAGACAGACAGACAGACAGACAGACTGACAGACAGACAGACAGACAGACAGACAGACAGACAGACAGACAGACAGACAGACAGACAGACAGACAGACAGACAGACAGACAGACAGACAGACAGACAGAGACAGAGGATCACCGAGTGTATGCATGAGTGCGCGCACGCGTGTCTGAGTGTCTGTGTATATGTGTGCGTCTGTATGTGTGTGTGTGTGTGTGTGTGTGTGTGTGAGAGAGAGAGAGAGAGAGAGAGAGAGAGAGAGAGAGAAAGAGAGAGAGAGGCGGACGGGCGGGCGGGCAGGCTGGCAGGCAGGCGGGTTTCTGTCTGATAAATGCCTTTCGCAAAAACCATGAACTCCGATGTGGATGATATGCATTCCCATGCGTTATTCTCGAAGAAAATACAATAGATTATGTAAAACAACTTGTGAGCATCTCTTGCAGTTGCTTGATAGTCAGAGGTCAAATGTGTGTTTTGCCACCCAAAACGCAAAACTCATGGCCAAAGCAATTTAGTTATCCAATGAAATATTGCATGAAATATAGGCTTTAATC
>JAWQFJ010012665.1:17500-27500 GCA_034096865.1 Theodoxus fluviatilis | reverse complement strand
CCACCCCCAGCCCCCACCTCTGAAATGAAGGCTCAGCAGGTGAACGGTGACAGCTTGTAATAACACATCCAACAGCTCCAGGAATGACAACGTTTTGAACAGCGCGCCCACCTGGTTTCCCGAGAGAACTGCTTCGGGAGCAAGCGTGAGGAGGCTGCTCCGGTTGATGACTACCAGACCTGTTCAGGAAGTGAGAGCGTGTAGGATTGGTGTGTGGAACTCCCTCACTCTGCCAGCCCGCCTGGCTGCCTCCTCGATGAAATTCCTCCCATTCCTCTCTGGAATTGTCCTCTGCAGACACAACCCACTGCCCTGGACCAGACTGTTCAACTTAAGGGAGGGAGAGGACTCGGGCAAGCGGGAGTGCCGATGTGCGAACACTCCGGTGCAAATCTGGAGTCTCGAGGAGCGTTCAGCTAAAGTGAGTCACGGAGAAAGAGGCGTGTGGAACAGGCAGTCAAGACAGGATTCATTGTAAACAAAGAATGAACATTGATTCTCAAAGAAACCCGTGGGTGAGTTGTTTCCATGGTCCCATGTGAAGAGCCTGCGAGGTGTGACTGAAAGACTGCTCATATTTCATGGGAAACTGCGGGGGTTTTGTGTAGGAGCAGGCGTGTTCCTTACTTTAACAATGACATGACTAGCCGCAGTTAGCAGTCACTGCGCATTCATATGGACACACTGGAAATCATTGTGGACGCACTCTCGCAAAATGTTAGTCTTTACGGTGAGTATACCTAAATTTTAATTGATTACTCCACCAGGAGATTCGTAGTTCATAGCGTTCATAACCCAAAACAAATTAATTCACCGTGTATGGTAATTCAAACTGAAAATGTTAAAAGAGCGATCAGATCGACCCATATTGACGCTTTGCTTCAGACTAGGCGGCAAACAGCATGGCATTTAGTAATGTCGCCCGACAGATATGCAAATGAAAAGCTTTCTTACGACGGGAGATGTGTTGTTCCATTCTGTGAACCCGAGTCAGTAGTGACTCTGGCACAGTTCGCAATGAATGAGTAATAGACTTCACCCTTCGATTTACAGCATTGCGCCAAAAATAGTTCGTTCTGATACTATTTTTTTCTCCACTTTTTACAGAAATCATTCAGATGTCAACACTTGTTTCCATTTCAACACAAACATTTTATTTTATCGAATAAACGCTAATTTATTGCTTCAACAAGAGAAAGTCATGAGTTTTGTGCGAAATAGTCTAGAAGTACTTTAACGGCATATGTCGGGGAGCAGATTGGCTATTCCACAAGCCTCTCGTGTGACCTCCTCATGCATATTTCGGACGAAAACCTTCCATCATGTGATGTCAACTGGGCTAGAGACACTTTCGCCGGCAGGCGAAGTCTCTAGTGAACTAGAATGTGGTGTTGTTCTCTCGTGACGCCAGCCCCAAGCAGCGCATGCGTAACCTCGGCGGATTAATGTTGAGCTTTGGATCCAGTGGTCATACTTAGAATGTTTCGGTAGACAATTGTTACCTGCAGTTCCTCATTGAGGCAGCATGGGCAGTGCCCTGCCATTTCCAGCTTTGACGTGAATATGGTTCTGGTGTGCTGTCGGGCTTATAAACAACTAAAATACTCCTGTCGTCGTAACCAGATCCTTTCCGTGCTTGCTGAGGCAGCAGACGACTGCTGCACTTGGGATAATGAGAAGAAAAAGGCAGAACTTTTACTTCTAGTGCTTGTTAGGAAGGGGGAGAAAATTTGAATTTGTCAAAACAGGGATGAAACTTAGGTAAAAGATAGACCGCCGGAAACCCGAAGACAAAGCCAGGGATTCCTACACACACACACACGCACGCACGCACGCACGCACACACACGCACGCACGCACACACACACGCACGCACGCACGCACGCACGCACACACACACACAAACACACTCACGCACGCACGCACGCACACACACACACACACACACACACACACACACACACACACACTCACACACACGCACACACGTACCAGGCAATCCTTTGGTTACTTTTTTGTGTCTTAGGGATGAAGCGCGTGTGAGGAATCTAGTACAACCATGGGGTGGATGAAGGATGGGTACGTACGTAAAAGGGTGATCTTTGCTACTCAGTGAACAGTCTATGCTCAAGAATGATCAGCACCCAGGTGTCATCTGATGAATAAGCTCATTGTCTCCGCGAGCTGACAGCACCTTGAAAAAGAAAAAGTATGTAAAGTTTTTAACAGAGGCTAATGATATATGAAGATTAGCGCCTTGGGGTGGGGGTGGGGTGGGGATGGGGTGGGGTGGGGATGGGGTGGGGTTGGGGGTGGGGTGGGGGGGACGGAGTTGCCAAACACAGCTCTTGGAATTAGGTTTTGAGGATTCTGTGTCAGATTTCATCTCTGCCTTCTTGCAAGAGCAAGAGGCTCGGACTTCTGCGGTCAGCAGCGTTGAGAAGGGAGCTGCAGTGCCATTCTGTGAGCCACGAGTCAGTAGTGACTCTGGCACAGTTCGCAATAAATGAGTAATAGACTTCATCCTTCGATTTACAGCATTGCGCCAAAAATAGTTCGTTCTGATACTATTTTTTCTCCACTTTTTACAGATATCATGCAGATGTCAAACCTCGTTTCCATTTCAACACAAACGTTTTATTTTATCGAATAAACGCTTCTTTATTGTCTCAACTAAAGTAGGTTATGAGTTTTGTGCGAAATAGTCATAGAACTACATTAACGGCGTATGTCAGGGAGCAGATCGGCTATCCCTCAAGCCTCTCGTGTGACCCTCATTTGAAATTTTCGGACGAAAACCTTCCATCACGTGATGTCAACTGTGCCAGAGACACTTTCGCCGGCAGGCAAAGTCTCTAGTGGACTAGAATGCTGCAGAGCGTGACTGCATCCGCATCATTATGATCATTGTATCACTCACTCCGTCTCCCTCAGAACTCTGTTTACTACTTAGGAAGACAGCATCTGGCCCTATCAAGAATGGACGAATGAATGAATGATAAATGAATGAATACGGGTTTTTGATCTGTCAGTCTGTATAGGCTATGTAAGATCATCGACTACTAGAGTAAGACCAAGTCAAGTATGAAGCTAATTGCCCTTTACGGGTGGCGCAGGGAGACGCGTGGGGTCGATACACACTCAACCCTCAAGGGATGCCCATGCAAAAGGCCAGCATGTGATGCCTGTGCATCTGGCCTTTAAAACATGGGTAGATATGACGCATAACCATATTGCCAGCAGATGGTCATTCTGTATGCGTCAATTCATGCCTAAAATGATCACTCTGGGATGAGTCCCCGTAAGGAAGGACTGAGTGAGGGGGGAGAAGGCCGCAGATGAAGTCACATGGTTCGGGAGGCTGATGCTACTTTTCGGAGCGGCTTTTGATGTGGTTCATTCATTCTATGGAAGAGATAGATGGTCATGAAAAAAAGTCGTCAGTTCGATAGCTTACTAAAAAAAATTCCATTTGCAAATAGAAGAGTGCGGAAATGCCACCTGGAGATTGATGTTGGAAAACGGTGGCCAGCTCCTTTTTCGCACGTAAATTGGTCTCTTGGTCTTCCTTGATAGGTTGGATTATGTACCAGCTGCGATGAATGAATGAATTTGCACCTCTGTAAATTGTAAGCACATATCGGGTCCCTATTACTTGATGTAGTCGTCATGAAATTCCAGCTGCGATTGGCTGTCCATGAGGACGGAGCGCCTCCTTAGGATGATCTTCTTTGAGCTGGCTATAGGAACAAGAGCCCTTGGAGAGCATGCCAAACTCTGTGAGGATATCATGTGACATCTCAGCTGGAAGCTGGAAGTCTCTGGGAGCAAATCACAGTGCCTGGCACTCGGCTGTATCCCAGAGTATCACAGCATTCAAGGAGCAGTAGGTTACGCACACTGGACCAGAAGCGCAGAGACGCAGCTGCTGCTGTCCTAGAGCCCATCTGCAATCGTCTCGGTGCATCGCAGTTCGAAATGTGCTCTTACCTTCGGCGTCATCGACGTCCTCGTCGCCCGCGACGGACATAGAAGAAGAAGAAGAAGAAGAAGAAGAAGAAGAAGAAGAAGAAGAAGAAGAAGAAGAATAAGAAGAAGAAGAAGAAGAAGACGAAGAAGAAGAAGAAGAAGAAGAAGAAGAAGAAGAAGAAGAAGAAGAAGAAGAAGAAGAAGAAAAAGAAGAAGAAGGAGAAGGAGAAGAAGAAGAAGGAGGAGGAGGAGGAGGAGGAGGAAGAGGAGGAGGTGGAGGGAGGAGGTGGAGGGAGGAGGGAGGAGGAGGGAGGAGGGAGGAGGGAGGAGGGAGAGGAGGGAGGAGGGAGAGGAGGGAGGAGGGAGAGGAGGAAGGAGGGAGAGGAGGGAGGAGGGGGGAGGGAGGAGGGGGAGGGAGGAGGGGGAGGGAGGAGGAGGGAGGGAGGAGGAGGAGGAGGGAGGGAGGGAGGAGGAGGAGGAGGAGAAGGAGGAGGAGGAGGAGGAGAGTCCTCATGTCCGAAAAATCTTCAGCTGCTCAAAGCTGCCCTTGGTTGAGCTCAAGTTACAGCTGACGATTGGGCGTCGATCGCTTCTGGTCGAATGTTTGCATACTGACATTTCACTCTGGTTTGTTGCACAGGTGGTGAGGGCTCAGCGATACATCATGAACAGGCTGCGACAATGTCTGGCCGCCACCTGCAAACTCAAGGTTTTCATCTGCGCACTAATTCTGTGCATCACCATGGGTAAGAAACACTTCTGCTTGAAGGCAAGACTCAAAATGTACTCCCAATTCGGCATTTGTTGCCTTGTCTCGTTGAAGAAGAAGAAGAAGAAGAAGAAAAAGAAGAAGAAGAAGAAGAAGAAGAAGAAGAAGAAGAAGGAGAAGAAGGAGAGAGAGAGAGAGAGAGAGAGAGAGAGAGAGTTTGTGTGTTTGTGTTTGTCTGCGTGTATGGTGTGAGAATATTTGTATGTGTGTATGTGTATGTGTGCGTACGTATGTGTGTGTATGCAGGCATACCGGCAGATAGGCAGGCTGACAGACAGACGCAGACGAGAGATTTAGTCAATCTATCATTCCTAAATGAGACCTACTATTGCACTGATGCATTAAAAGCATGCGTGACTGAACATGCCGGTGGGAAAAAAGTGTGTGGGATTTATCCCTTTTCCTACTCTAACTCTGTATGAATCATTACTAAATTAGAAATTCATTTATTAATCAGCCATTGATGTATAAGTAGGTCTTTACATGAAAGCGCCCTGAAACGCGTCAGCAAAATTACTTGTTTATGTCTTTCGCACATCCTGGCACACATTTGTCCTCATTGGCGAAGTGTCATTGGCTGTGTCAAATAGACCTTATTCACACGGGGGCCATGTTAGTTTCAAAACGAGGACTGCACAGCCTGCACAGTAGCTTTTTTGCAACAACCTACGTATCGTATCTGCTGTCTTTTTCTAGTCACATAACTGCTACTTTGTGAGCAATTTATTCCCTTGCAGATGGATTGGTACGAGTTTTCAACGGGAATGCATCGCGCCTCCCTATGCGTTTCGTAGGAGATGAATAACAAGGGAAAGTGGCTTGACTTGCTTTGATAAAAACCAACTATTAACGATGAATCGTAATCAATGGCCTTGAAAAGTATACAAAGGCCCGTAGAAGTTATATTCATTTAGTATTAATTCATTCAACGGGAACGATGTATCTTTATCCAGTGTGTGATAGCGTAGACGTAACGATGTAAGCAATGATGAGTTGATGCTTATGAGCTAACGATTTTTTTAGCACTTCAAAAACATGTACTCTCTATAAAAGCATATACATGTACGCTTAAATGAAATGTACAATTCAGACAATGTAGGTGTGCATCACTCGTCAAATTTCCCAATGATATAACCCCATGTTTAAAGCGTCAAACACTGTGGGGCTCTGTAGTCGAGCAGGTAGGGCGTTTGATCTGCAGTCACTTGCAGCTAATGGCTGCGGTGTTAAAAGCTGCACAGATCCTAGAGTTGCATCCTTGGGCAAGGTGCTTCACTCACATTGCCTCTCCTACCGAGGAGTAAAACCGGTCTCTGGGCGTTGCACAGAGTCGACCGGGGGGAAATGCCCCGAAAAGAATTTCCTCTAAAAGGACACAAATAAACGTTATCATTAACATTGGTTTGGGAATCATTGTAAACATGTACGCCATGTTGCTACATCCTGCATAGACACCTTGAATTTTAGACCGACATCGCGACGAATATTCTGTATCCAGGATTTTTGTATACTTTCGTCTGTTGGATTAGAATGAAACAATAAAAACCCTGATCCGATTCGCACCTTGCATCATTCGTGCACATGGTCACACTGCGGTGTTTAGGACTGGCAACAAATTGTTATGTGCTCGCCTCCATCTGAGTTGCCAACATGGCTGCCGAGAATAAGGTCCATGCTCAGTAGATAGTGAAATAAATTGGTTTCTAACATTGTTGATGCTCGAATGCAGTATTCATGTTAAGAGAAATACTACAAACACTTTATCTACACCACATATTTGCACACAACGACCAGGATTTCCTAAACTGGATACTCATATAAAGCAAGCGTTTTGTTTATATCTTTTCAGGATATGTGTCCCAGAGGCTGTTGAAAACTTCAGTCAGAACTAATATATTTCTTCAAACTGGTAAGTATCCGTCATCAGTATAGAGTTCGCAGGGATACACATTTTCTCGAGTTTGCTCAGCTGTCCCTTGTTTTTGAAATATTCAACTTCCTCTTGCCTCTTATTAGAGCAGTATGTCCGATATTCTTCGGCTATCTGGTCTTCTCATTCCTGATTTCTTACCGTTTCCTCCTGATGCTGCTACTGCTTTTCCTTCCGCTGCTGCTTCTCCTCCGCCTGCTTCTTCTACTAAGCTTTCCGCTTCTGTTTTGTTCCTGCTCCTAGTCCTGCTCCTGGTCCCGTTCCACCTGTTGTGTTACTTTCTTCCTCCTCCTGTTCTTCCGTCTGTCTCTCCTGCTCCTCTCGCTCTTCCTTCTGCTCCTCTTGCTCTACCTTCCGGTCCTCTTGCTCTTCCTCCCGCTCCTCTTGCTGTTCCTCCCGAGTCTCTCGCTCTTCCTTCTGCTCTTTTTGCTCTTCCTCCTGCTACTCTTGTTCTTCCTCTTGCTCCTCTCACTTTTCCGTCTGCTTCTCTTGGTCTTCCTCTCGCTCCTCTCACTTTTCCGTCTGCTTCTCTTGGTCTTCCTCTCGCTCCTCTCACTCTTCCTCCTGCTACTCTTGTTCTTCCTCTTGCTCCTCTCACTTTTCCGTCTGCTTCTCTTGGTCTTCCTCTCGCTCCTCTCAGTTTTCCGTCTGCTTCTCTTGGTCTTCTTCTCGCTCCTCTCACTCTTCCTCCTGCTACTATTGTTCTTCCTCTCGCTCCTCTCGCTTTTCCGTCTGCTTCTCTTGGTCTTCCTCTCGCTCCTCTCACTCTTCCTCCTGCTTATTTGCTCTTCTTCCTGCTCCTTTTGCTCTCCTTCCTGCTCCTCTTGCTCTTCTTCCCGCTTCTCTTGCTTTCCTCCTGCTCTTCTTGTTCTTCCTCCTGCTCTTCTTGTTCTTCCTCCTTCCCTTGCTTCTCCTTCTGCTCCTCAAGCTGTTCCTGGTTCTTCTACTCCTCATGCTGCTCCTGGTACTTCTACTCCCACTGCTTCTCTTGCTCCTCTTCCTCCTCCTGCTCCACTTGGTTCTCCTCCTTCGGCTCCTCTTGCTGCTCCTCGTGCTCCTGCCCCTGTGTGTCCTCCACCCATTAACCAGCTGCACCCTCCTCTTTACCATGTCATCTGCTAAATTTCCCACAACAAGCAATGCAGAAGATGGAAAGTGACACCAGTGCATTAGCGTGCATGAGTCGTTTCCTCAGAAGTGTTGAGAGGAATGGTTCTCTGGCTCTTGCATTGTTATTCCAGAACTTTCACTCATGTTCGTGTTTTTTTTTTTTGCACTATTCCACCAAATCTTCCTTTTATTTATTTTTCCTTACAGCTCTGTCGTTACTTTTCCTACCTCTGTCCTGCGCTTTGAATCTTTCATCACCCTTGTTTCGTACCGTTGCTGTGTTTTCTTTCCTTGAACATGGACTGATCCTACCAATCTACCAACCCCCGTTTTTTGTTGTTGTTTGCATTTTTCTGCCGTAGCTCCAGTTGTACTTTTTCTCCTTCTTTCGTCTTCGAGAACAATTCCATTTTTCTCGAGGTGCTCTATTCTTTCCTGCTCGTTTACATACCACGACATGGCGAGACATGCTGTTTGCGGTGTTGGTCTAGTGGCCGTGTTTTCCCGTCGTCTGCATCGAAACTCTAGTTCAGTGGTTACAGCCAAACACTGTAGTTTCTTTGTTACAGCTCTGGCCCGCTCTCGTCTGCTACAGCCCCCTGTGGGATGGGGGTTAGAACAGAGCCACGGCGCGTCGCAGCGCGCTTCGTAAAAAGCGAATAATGAGGGAAATCAAGACTAGACTTGCATTTATTTGAACCAACTTTCACGGTTTTCGTGATGAATGGCCTTACATAGCCTACTGACACAGACGAGCAGTAAAACTTCATTTATCATAATTCATAATCGCATGCTGCTATAGGCGATTCTTAACTAGGCGAACTTTCCGCCCGCGAACCAGGGACACGTTCAAGTTTTTCTTCGAAGGCCTGCGCAGAGCTACACTTCACCTACAGCGTCGTCCAGGCTTCGCAGTCGAGTCGTTGAAGGCCGAGTGTAGTCGAGCGTCAACCTCGCTGCGCCTTCGCAGTGCCTGCGGAGTTGAAGCCTGAATGCGTATGTGTGTGTGCGCGCGCGCCTGAAATCGCCCTCTAAATGACATAATAGGAAGTTTCTACGAGTTGCGCAACTAATCAGCAACCAATAAAGGAACTAGATTATCCAATACGTGATACTTTCGCCGTTGTCATGCAGTGTTAAATCTACGCGATCGTTGAATTGAGGGATTCATGATTTTGGGGAAATCTTCTACTTCTTTTGTTTCTTTATTGGATATGAAATGAAGACCACGAAAAGCCAAACATAACCGATATATAAAAGTACAAGACGAATAGAAGGCTCCGAAACTTGTCAACAGTCCGCTGATTTCGTCGGTAAGATTGGTAATGACATTCATCCTTTGTCTTTAAAGATCGATTGTGAAAATTTGAGTGTTTGCTGTCATTTTGACAGTGTAGAACTCCTCAACATAAGGCCAGATGTTCACATCCTGCATAACACATTAAAGGAAATGTTAAGGCTCTGTGCCGTACCGATGTCAGATTATGTCCAAAAGGTCCAACTAGACTAAGCCCATGGTGGAGGATCGATCACATTCATCGCAGCAGCAGTCTATTATGTGGTGATGATACGAATACATTGAAGTTTAACAGGCGGACGTGTTGGTCACTTTCCGAAATACAATAATGTATGTGTATAGAATTCTGTGTTTCACTCTCTCGCTTGAGAATCTGTGATGAGAAATAGGAGAAAGTGGGACACTCCCTCGCCAGCACAGAACAGAGGCCGCCCATTTCTCGCAACCATTTTCCGCCGTCTGGGATCTGGTGGCGGCTCGCTAGGGCGGACGGGATTGAGTCAAGGAGTGGACAGACAAGAAGTCAACAGGGAAGAAAGAGAAGCAAGAGAAGAAATGAAAGAGAAAATTAGAATAGCACGCACGCACGCACGCACGCACACACACGGACGTACAAACTAACAGGCAGGCAGACAGGCAAACTGACAGAAGAAAGGCCGGCGGGCCGACGGAAAGGCAGGCAGACATACAGACAGACAGACGGGTAGGCAGGCAGGCAAAATGAGAGAGAGAGAGAGAGAGAGAGAGAGAGAGAGAGAGAGAGAGAGAGAGAACGAACGAACGAACTTTATTTTACAAGGGTAGTGAATTAGGCAGTAGCGCCTTTCTTACATTCAGCCCTTGAGGCAAACTATTCAAATGTGGTGAGAGAGAGAGAGAGAGAGAGAGAGAGAGAGAGAGAGAGAGGGGGGGGGGGGGGTGGGGA
>JAWQFJ010012665.1:0-15000 GCA_034096865.1 Theodoxus fluviatilis | reverse complement strand
ACTCGAAGTGGTGTGGCGCTGTGTTCGGTGAAAGCTGGGGTTGGAGGAAAAAAAAGAGTAGAGAGCCATTATGCATCGCTGGTATTTTTGCCTCAAATCTTTCCAGTCGAAGGCACTTTCCCGTAACTTATTAAAGAATGACCAGGACGCTGATTTTTTCCCCCAAACGCGCGTATATAGGGACCCTGACTTCGGGAGCTTTCGGCATCTTCGGACGTGACGTCAGCAGATATAGTAAAGAAAACAAACTGATTCAGTGATCGCACGCACTGCTTTTCTCCAAATTAATGAGGCTAGTGAAATGCATGTCTCTTACACGACCTCACACTCAGTGTCAAAACTCTAAAGGCAATGCGATGTGAAGTTGAAGACAACGTTTTTCGGCTCAGCTGTTTTCTGCTCATTCCGTTCTGTAAACATTACGGCAAGCCGCATGGGAGATAACTCTGATACTGAATTTACGAGATTGAGATTGACACTGGAATCTGCGGTCGATTTTTTAAAATTTTAATGTGCGATTTCAGAGAACTATTCATTTGACAAACAAATAGTATTGATAAATTGATACTGTTTTCTTGCGACTGTTTCTTTGACTAGGCCTCAGTGTTCCTAAACTTCATCGTTTTCCATTCGAATCGAACAAGAAAAATGGCGACCAGCGTTATCCAAAGAACCTCGCGACTGCTGAAGATGCCGAAAGCTCCCGAAGTCAGGGTCCCTATATACGCGCGTTTGGGAAAAAAAATCGGCGACCAGGACTCCTGCAGGCGTCACTAGGTCCGTTGTACTCGGGCACATGCCGATGATTCATAGCCTTGCTGCAAGTGTTCATACTCTCTCCGACAGATGCTTCATCTTTGATGAATGCAACATGGCCCATATTGTTTTGATCATTCGTCATAAATTATTGCTGCATAGAGGTCGTGACTTCCGGGATGACAGTTTGACAATGACATCCATTAAAGGTGAAAAGAAGAAGAGGAGAAGGAGCATGATGATGATTGTGATGGTGGCGGTGGTGGTGATGGTGGTGATGATTGATGATTGATGATGATGATGATGATGATGATGATGATGATGATGATGATGATGATGATGATGATGATAATGATGATGAGATGATGATGAATAATGATAATAATGGAATGTCACGGCCTATCTGCCTTTGTAGACTATGTAGGGCCTTTGATCTCAAAAGTCACTAGAGCTAGCTCGAGTAAGAACAACTCAAGTCTTCATTTCCGTAACTCTCGCCTGTTGAGAATCGCGAAGGGGGACGCAGTGGGTCTACTCGTATGCTTATCCCCAGACCACAACAGGAAGGAGCAGGAGAAGGAGGAGTAGGAAGTGCAAGACCAGGAGCAGTAGGACCAGGAGGAGGAGAAGGAGCAGGAGCTGCAGATGGTGAAGCAGGAAGAGGAGTAGAAGGAGAAGGAATAGGGGCAGGATCAGGAGGAAAGTGACAGTAGTGCTAATCTCCCATGAGTTTGGTTTCCACCATTGGAATAGCATGTATTATACTTAAATAGCGCAGGCTCACACAACAATAAGGTGTCAGCCATACGACAAATGACCCATTTACATGTACGATCTCCAGTTTTCTGCTTGTCTCAGAACGTAGCACAGACGAACGTATATATAAACAACAATTAGAATGAATAACTTTCTTAGAACTTGGAAGAATGAAATTGTCTAGATTACAACCAGCAAATGTAAGGACGAATTTTGGGAGGAAGGGTTTGTTCTAGAACGCAGAAGCTTGTAATGCAAAGCAGATTTCTGTGTGCGTTTTGGCCCAAGCACACTACATGACTAAGTGGACCCGAGTTTATAAATAGATCAGTAAAAGGCACATTATTTAATCCGAGTTCCATTTTTACGTCTGCAAGGCTCTGCGGGGAAAGAGCAATTCACTTTGAAATTGCGATTTAACTAAAGGGAACCAGACGACAACCAACTTGCATGCTCAAGGGGTCCCTCTGGGTTCGAGCCGAACCGGTTGTATGGAACTATGCCTCGCATTTCCATGGCAAATTATGTAGTGTTCTCCATCATAAAAGAACAGATCTTTTTGTTTTTCCAATGAAATTAATACAGCAATAGTTCATCTCTCATTCCCCACGGACAAATATGTTATCGAATAAAGTACACGCCTCATGCCAAGATCTTTATCATGTCCTGAAAACCTATGGAACAAAGTTGAGAATTTCCCCTTGCCAAGCGACACGATTAGGATTGTTTTGGTACGGTCGATCCATATGCTTCATTCATTAGCCACCTTCCGTTCATAAATCTCTTGAGTGGTGAACTGGAATGAGCAAAATGTCAGTTGGTGTTTGCCACCTGTTGGAAATACAGCCACTCTGAGCTGAGCCAAGTCATGCGCTCATCACCTCGGTAGCTGTCAGCGGCTGTCATGTCCAGGGAAAACAACGGTCCTTTGGGAAGCTGGGTCAGGAGAAAAGCTGACAGGTGTGATGGTGCTTCACGTGAAGGAAAGACACTTGAACGAGGTGCACCCTGTGGAAGAGGCCCACGTCATTGCAATGTCCGCCGTGAACTCTCCTTTCTGTTTCTGTTTCTCTGTGTTTATTTCGCAGCCTCTCCATTTTTGTCTTTTTGCCTGCCTGCCTGCGTGCCTGCCTGTCTGCCTGCCTGTCTGTTTTTCTGTCTGTCTTTCTGTCTGCTTGTGCATAAGTGTGTTTGTGTATGTGTGTGTCTGTGGTGTATGTGTGTGTGCATGCGCGCGCGTATCTGCTGTGTATCTGTCAGCCTGTGTGTCTGGCAGCCCTTCTCTCTCTCTCTCTCTCTCTCTCTCTCTCTCTCTCTCTCTCTCTCTCTCTCTCTCTCTCTCTCTCTCTCGCTCTCTCTCTGTGTATGTGCGTATTTGTGTGTGTCTGTGCCTGTGTCAGATTGCTTGCTTGTCTGCCTTTTTGCTCTCTTTTTTTAAAGCCTTTCTTTCATTCCCTAACTTTCTTTCTACCGCAACCATCTTAAACTTTTACGTTACGTTCATGATTACCTCTGCAGCTGTGGGGCCGCGGCCGTTGCAAAATAAATGTGGACGCAACAACGGTAACGTCAAAATGGTTTCCCGTCCAGAGCATCCTGTGCTTACGCTTCTTTTCACCCGTGCTTAACTATGCTGGTCCTGTGGCTCTTTTAATAAAAACTTCTTGTGTGTGGAGTGACTTCTTCATATTGCTTGTCAATGACCTGCGCCATGATTCCCCGCCTGGAGTTGGACGACCTGTAGAATCCTCAAAGAAAGTTTCTGTCTCTTTCTGTTCACAGACGGAGCCAACACTGTGTGGTCAGCGTCTGTACCTCGGGTGCGGCTGGTGTCTATGAGAAAAACTTTGCTTCCAATCGCCGCCTTTTCCAAAAATGGCACCGATCCCGGACTGGCGTCTTCTCCGGACAAGAACTCGGGTTCTCGGACTTCAACCGGACCAATTTATCCAAAACCGTCAGCAAAAACCATGATAAAGCTCACCACAGTTCATCATAAGGATAACGACAGTTCATCTCACAGCCTTTCTTCGTCAACCGTGAAGCCCACGTCTCCATTAAAACCCGTCTCACCTTTCCCACCTGCGTCAGCACACCGATCTCGAGCGACCTCAGCCCCCTTACCACCAGCTGTGTCCATCTCCACTCCGCCAAGACCCACACACCAACCCACGCCTCCAGACTGGATACCACCGCCACAGCTACTGCAGCAGCAGCAACAGCAACAACAACCGCAACAGCAGCAGCAGCAACAACAGCCGCAACAGCAGCAGCAGCAACAACAGCCGCAGCAGCCACAGGAATCATCGCAACAACAACAGCAGCCACCGAAACAGCAGCAGCAGGAACAACAACCACAGCAGCAGCAGCAGCAGGAACAGCAGCAGCAGCAGCAACCACAGCGGCAGCAGCAGCAGGAACAACTGCAGCAGCAGCAACAACAACCACAGCGGCAGCAGCAGCAGGAACAACAACAACCACAGCAGGAGCAGCAGGAACAACAGCAGCAGCAGCAGCAGCAGCAACCACAGCAGCAGCAGCAGCAACCACAGCGGCAGCAGCAGCAGGAACAGCAGCAGCAGCAGCAGCAACAACAACAACAACCACAGCAGGAGCAGCAGCAGCAGCAGCAGCAACAGCAGCAGCAGCAGCAGGAACAGCATCAACAACAACCACAGCAGCAGCAGGAACAAAAGCCACAACAGGCGGATGTGAGACAGACTGATAGCATAAAGCAGTCGTCATCGGTGCACGGCGTGGCATACGGCAGACCCGAGAACGTCTCCCAAGCTGGATCGAAGCAGACATCTGACCAGTCTGAACAAGGTGGAAGAGGGCCCGGAGTGCAGACAAGCCCTGCTCATCAGAACGCCTATCAAGGGCGCGCAGCAACAGGCTTGCCTGGAAATGCCGTCGAAAGGTTGAATCAGTTAGTCCAAGGTCATCCCGAGCAGGCTGAAGCCACCATCCCGAGCGATCTGTCAGGCTGGAGGAAGGACGAGAAGGGAATACTCATCACAGAGAACGACGGCGGAGCCTCGGCCTCGATTGACCCACTCACTAGCGACATCACCCCCGACATCCGCTACCAGCGGAAGGACGAAGTGCGCGTGCTCGTGCTGGCGTACATGCGGTCTGGCTCCTCCCTGATGGGGGACATGTTTCAGCTCCACCCTGACGTCTTCTACGTGTACGAGCCCTTACACACACTGGACCGCTTCCGTGACCTCTGGTTCCTCAACGGCACCCGGATGTAAGTCACGTCAGGTGTCAGCAAAGCAGTGTGGGTAGGATGTTCCGTTTCAGTTGTATTGAGATCTGCTCCGAACTCTTGTCTGTCGTAAGACTGTCAGTCTCTGTGTATATGTGTGCGTGTTTGTCTGTCTGTGTTGCTGTTTGTTCTCTCTCTCTCTCTCTCTCTCTCTCTGCTTGTCTGTAGCTGTCTCTGCCTGTCTACTGAATGTCTGTCTGTGCCTGTCGCTTTGTTGTCTGTCCATACATCGACGGAACGCGCAATCAAGCGATAGAGCTTACAATTTGTCCATCTATTTAGCTGTTTTTACGAAAAATGTGTCCATGTGCTCTGTGAAGTATTAGAGATTTTAAATGACTGACTTATTGACTGACTTACTTATTGATTGACTGACTGACTGACTGACTGACTGACTTGTAGGTTATGTAAAGGCCATTTATCACAAAATCAATTAAACTAGTTGAGACTCAGCGCCAGTCAAGTCGCGATTTCTTTCATTATTCGCCTACGCATTGGAAGACGCGGTGGGTGGATCCTCCCCCTCCCCCCCTCTCCCCCCGGAGGGGGGGAGGGGCATTTAAACAGAACTAGACCTGAAACGCAAAAGATGGATGGATGGATAGATGGATGGATCGATGGATAAATGTTTGTGGCCTATTAACCCTGTAGGCGATGTAAAGCTATTGACTACCCAGTTAACCAGTGTTGACTGGACCATGAGCAGATTAAGTATCTGTTTCCCAGATTATTAGCCTTTTAATCGAAATACTTTGGGACACGCAGTGGGTCAGTTCTTAGCTCTGATCCACAGAAGCAAACGCAAATGGAGACATGATTGCAGGTTCAAACCCAGCAACAGTGACTTGTTTGACTGTGATGATAATCTGTTGAATCTAGAGGACAGTGATGATCTTTCAGTGTGTGACCAGTGAAATTGTTTGCTTAAAATGGAATGTAGTTTGATGCGATAGTGTGTTGTTGCCACGTCATTAATTTGTTGTTGCTGCTGTAGTTATTGTTGTGTACGCAGAGCTAGACAAGAGCTTCATCGTTCTAAATGCATAAATGATGTTTATTATTGTTATCGTGGTGTGTGATTGGTAGTTGACTCGGCACATCTTGGTAAAGAAACAATTATGCATTTCTTATGTTGTGACTGGAAAACAAATGGTCCACCAACGCTGCTTCTGTCTCCATAATGCAGAAAAATATTTTTCACTGAAATGAACTTAGCGCTGTTCGTAGACGACGACAAACTTGTCTCGTAGAGATAATTCAATGGACTCCACCCATCAACATATATGTATACTCGCGTCTCTCGGCAATAACCGAGAAATCTACGTCGCTGTCCGCCATTTCCCCTGTGGATGACGATACTGGAGTAAGCGTGTAAGTGAAACGCCACAAATTTAGAGCATGTTCTGAATAATGAAGCGCGTGAGATATTGCAGGGGCGGATCTGGGGGGGGGGGGGGGGGGGGGGGGTGCAATGGGGGGCAATTGCACCCCCCCCCAGCGGGAAAAAAAAAAAAGATATGTTGATAATGTAGTAATGTAAATGTAATTGCACCCCCCCCCCCCCCCCCCAAGCAAAAAGACAAAAAAATGAGAGAGAGACTCAGGGAAAGAGATGTTGATAAATATTGGAATGTAAATATAATTGCACCCCCCCCCCCTCCTCGGCTTAAAAAAAGAAGAAGAGAGAAGCTGATAAATATAGTAATGTAAATGTAATTGCACCCCCCCCCCTCCCTCGGCAGAACAAAAAAGAGAAAGAGATGCTGATAAATATAGTAATGTAAATGTAATTCCACCCCCAGCCAAAAAACTAACTAAATAAATTAAAGAAATAAAATACATAAACAATGATAATACATAAATAAAAAAATGGAAAGAGAAATATGTTGATAAATATAGTGATGTAATTGCACCCCCCCCCCCCCCCCCCAGCCAAAATAAAAAGGGGTGGGTGGGTGCAGAGAGAGAGATGCTGATAAATATAGGAATGCACTAGTAAAATTAAATGTAATTGCACCCCCCCCCCCCCCCTATAAAGATTATTAAATTCGAGGTATGATCTTGTTGCAAAGACTTTTTCCTCATGTTGTTTTTGTGAATTGTGATTCTTTATTATTAACATCGAACTTATTTAGCACTGTACATTTTCGAGCATGTGCTTCCCAAGAGAGAGACAGTTGGTCCTATCTCCACCCCCCACCACATCAGTGGCAAAATGTATCGCCTGAAAATAGCACTTTACACGCTCAGATTGCACCAGATTGCACCATTTTGCTTCCTTTTTTAAAAAAAATTCCGGGGGGGCATGCCCCCGGACCCCCCTAGCATGCTCGGCGCTTCGCTTCGCGCCTTCGCTGATAAGATACAAAACAAAAAAAAAGAACTTTGCACCCCCCCCTTTCAAAACCCAGATCCGCCCCTGTATTGCATACAGGAGACAAAGGTTTCCTTGACACAACACCTCGCGCACGGGAAGACTTGCATCTCGGATACAAACGTTGCGGGAAAGCATCATTCTGTCTCGGCGTATGCGATAGCCTGAAGTTTCATTGTGTCATACAATGCATCAAACTGTTTTGCAGGAATCTCAACGAGTCCGGACGGGAAGTAATGGACGCGGTGAAAACGCAACTACTGCACAACTGGTTCAACTGTGACTTCTATAACGTTGACGTCACAAGCCTCACTCACGTCTTCATGCGACAGTCCAAAAAGTCCGACCGCTACGTCGCATGTTTGCGGCGGTTCCGCGTGGCAAAGTAAGTCTCGTTCGTCCTATCTCATTCTGATAAAACAAAGTTTTCCTGTTTTCAGTGTGTGTGTGTGTGTGTGTGTGTGTGTGTGTGTGTGTGTGTGCGTGTGTGTAAGTGTGTGCGTGTGCGAGAATCTGGCAGATATCCTCCGCGTAAAAGAACAGATCCAAGGTATTGGTAAGACAAAGCAGGAGCGCGTTTCTTAGGCAAGGTACACATCTCGAGGGCTAGCCAAGGGCGAGCGAGACGTCTACGAAACGGCCAATGATCAATTCGCAAAGTGGACGTCCGAGAGAACATGGCTACGTCCTGGCGCGAGAGTCGGTGAAAAGGTTGCCGAGAGATGAAATACCTGACGATACAGACATCACAGCAGTATTTCACTTGATTAGAACATACCATGGTGTTATCTTGAATGGCACGGGAACTTTTTCAACGAAAACAAGCAACCCGTTGCAATTGTAGACAATTTTGTCGAAAATGTTGTGCCTTGTTACACTTCGATCCAGTAATGGGACATAATTCAGAGAGTGTACATGTACGGTGTTTCGTGTATGCAAACGGAAAAATAAGTTCGACAGTGTTCAGAAATAATCTGTACACATATTCGTCAAAATATATAAATGAACACCAATAGCAAATACTTCCGTGTACGTCCACTTCTCCATTCTCGGACAATGAGAAGCACATTGTGGGCACTGCCGTCTATGAGCGGCAGCCCAATTGGCACGGTCTCCATTTTTGCTCATTCGGGTCTCTGCAGCGAGGTACCTCCGGAGTTACCTCGGCAACCCTCCTTCACAGCGAGTGCCTCCTTATGAGCGAGACGCCGTAGGCAACGTCTAGTCCTCGAGATTCTCTCAAGATTTCTTGCCTAAGAAACGCGCCCTAGCTCTCTAAGGAGATTCCGGATTGCGTAATGAGCTCCAGTCAAAGAATTGCCGGTACTTGGTGAACAAATAAACTAGCATGTGTTTTACTTGTAAACGTTTGACGATGATCTAGATTGTTGAAATTTTTCAGATTCAGGGGAAGCAGTGTTCACAAGTAGCCTACGTACATGTTCATTCAGCGGTTTCGTCCCCGTCTCGACAATAATTTCTGTAGAAGTTGCTTTGCGTTCTGTTCTCTCCTCCTTAGCATTACTTTTTTTTCGAATGTCACACTTGACTCACTCTAAACTAGTCGTGCTTTTTCGATTCTTCTTCCTCGGCGATTTGCCTGAGCCGTTCCCGGTGATCATCAGCACGTTTCCATGTTCCTGTGTTGATTTTGCTCGTGGAATGCACTAAATATCTGCATATTTCGATAGGGAAAACATGCTGGGACGTCCTACTAAAATTAATACCATGCATGCATTGCGTCATAAATGACGCTACACGAGGATCTCTTTTCCTCCTGAAAAAAGTGAGAGATTGTATAAATGTGGACATGTTCTTTGCAGTGCGAAGTGGTTTCAGATGCAGAAATGGGTGATAAAATCGCTACATAGAAGTAATACCACGCATTTGCCTCTTTAGTTGTCATGAAAATTTTCAAGACATGTTTTCCCGCTTTTTGTAAATGTAGAGTTGGCAAAACATAGACAGTATAGCTAAATTTCGTATTACACACAAAAAAGAGACGTTACTGCATTTTCTCCAAAGAAAAACAAAAAAAGTTAAGTTGATACAAGAAGACTGAATTTGCAAACTTGTCATACCCAAAATGTCCACACTCACTGAAATTCCCACTTGACCTCACAATATAATCGAGAAGATTGAGTATCTTCTTGTTAGCTTTCAAGATTGTGAACTCCAGAGGAGTCAAGATATCTGCAGTAAGTAGCATTCGTGCATGCTTTACAACATCGATTGCGTTTAGTTATGCACACAATCTCCCCACCCTTGGTAATCGCGTTATTGCACTTTGATTATTTCTGACTGAACCGGAAGAGTGGTCGATCTCTCTCTCTTACATCCATCCATCCATCCATTTCAAAAGGACTATTCATGAAGAAGATGAGCAATACTGCACACATGAATGAACAAGAATGTCGTGATTTCATAACCTCATGGGTGGGAATATCAATATAGCACACTTTACAGCACATGCACCAGTGTCATCATCACCAATGTAAGAAGCAGCAGGGCAGTGGCAGGGGCAGAAAGACGGCAACATCACCAGCACTACCGTTATTATCGATTTTAGGTCATATCCATCAAATGAATTTTTACAATTTCCTTATTTGTCATCATTGTTATGAGTAGTCTCACCACTTATTATTTGAAACCAGACTTAATTACATATTTGTCAACCATAATTCACATATTTGTCGTTTCATTTTGATTAGATGTCATCAGCAATTCTAATTCACATGTCATTTTGATAAGTATCCTCAGCATTGTCACACAGACAACGCAGACAGCAACAGCACTATCAATTTAGTTATATTCATCTTCATCACCACCAGCATTATCACCGCCATCATCACCACCACACTTATCATCATGATCACCAAGGCCATCACCACCCTCACTATCACCACTAGATTATTTCTCACCGAGATTAATGTAAACAATGCTAATCACATACTTGCCATCACCAGGTCAAATTGTCAACATGTTTTAATTACCATGCCAGGGTGATGGAGGAATGAATCAACATAAACGCGAGGGATAAATCAAGCAGAAACAACAATACTCATAATCATAATGAAAGAACGAATATCCCGCCAGCCGATCAAAACTAACTTATCTGACAGTCCTTCACTCATCTCGGCTGCTCCTTTTGAACAAGCTGCGTGTCAATCGTGGTTGAACCGCTCAGACGTCACGAGGGCCCCTCGCCCTCGGGAATCTTCGTCGCAGCGGTTCTTGATGAACCGGAGGGAAGAAAATGGGAGAAGGGGGAAGGGGGAACAATTGTATTCGATCACAAGCACAACCATAGCACACCAATTTGTATTCTTTTAAAGAGGCTTGTGCCTTTTTCTCTCAGTCGACGATATTCGTTCTGTATGGACGGCTTCGGGCGTTGCAAGCGCGTCTTCACCGAGAGATGGACACGGGCGTCGGAAGCGCGTCTTCACCGGGAGATGGACACGGGCGTTGCGTGTTATCTCCTCTCAACGGGAGTGCAGGGAGGAAGGATGACGTAATATCTTGGCGCGGAGAGTGACGCCACCATCGGCGTCTCTTCTGGAGTGAGGAGGAATGACGCAACTTCTGGGGCGAAGAGTGACCTAATCCTTGAGGCGCCGTTAGGTCTTGATGTTTTCGCTAGCGCTGGTGCTGGTGCTGGCATATTTATACTTTTTGCACGGACGCGAGTGAACTCGGTCAATTTCCAGCCAATCGCAGGACCCTCATATAAGACAAAGCCCCTCCCCCGGTCAAGTCTCCAGTAGCATTCTTCCTTCAACCAATGGAAAACACTTTACCTGTGAACACGGGCATACTACGGCTGGCGGAACCGTGATATTTTGTTATCATCTACGGCCGGCGGAGCCATAATAAGTAAACAAAAGGGGGAAGGGGGTGATCTCGCCACATGTGTGTGTGTGTGTGTGTGTGTGTGTGTGTGTGTGTGTGTGTGTGTGTGTGTGTGTGTGTGTGTGTGTGTGTGTGTGTGTGTGTGTGTGTGTGTGTGTGAGAGTGTGTGTTGTTACAAGTCGCCCAGAGTCTAGGGGCATGTTGAGTAATCAATGGTTGGATGAGGCCTGACATGCACACATAACAGTCACTGCTTTCATTTGCGCTGTCTCTTTCTCTCAAAACCAGAAGAAGAGGTCCTGAGAAATAAATTAATACTGATTTAATCAAATAAGTGCAAACTATGAAATCTTCATACAAGAATCAAGCATGCACGAGAAATATATTAAGTATTAGGCCAGCCTTAATTCATTAATGTTAAAGTTTATAGTCAGTTTCACTTGGATGACCTGTCTCGTGTGTCTATTGAAATCTCTCACCGAATGTTCGTCGATGAAACAATATTCCTATAAAACAAGTCCACTGATTTTCAAGTCCAGACTTTGCAGAAGAATGGAGGGTTTCACAACTGTTACTGCAGAAGGGATAGCGGCAGCAGCACTGATGCAAGGCGTCTCTGATAAGACTTACAGGAGCAGAACTCGGTCTCTAGTCACAGCAGAAGGGATGGCGGCAACAGCGTTGATGGTCAGGCACCTCTGAGACGAGTTGCAGGGCAGTACTCCGTCTCAGCAGGGACTTCGGGGCGAGCCTTGTGCTCCGCTTGCGTGTCCAGTCCGAAGTGAAGGGACGACCGGTCCTCGTTGCTTTTGATGGACTCCAATGCTGAGGGGAAGAACCACTCATGTTGCGACACGTCGTGGTGGCCTGTTGACTCCACCCCCAGATCGGGAGGCAGCTGCGGTCTCAGACTTCAATCCAGAATTCTGTCTGTGGCTCCCCTTTAAACAATGTCCTGGGAACTGATGCGTCACAGTGTCTTTGCGTGTGTGTGAGCATGTGTGTGTGTGTGTGAGTATGTGTATGTATGTTGTGTGTGTGTGTGTCAACACGTGTGTGTTTGTGTGTGCATGCACCTGTGTGTGTGTGCATTGCCTGAGGGTTTGAACTAATTTAATTATAAATTGGAAATAATAGGTTCTGTTATCATTGACTTCTTGTTTGAATTTGATATAAGTTTTGTAGTTCAAACTGGCGATGTTAATGAAAATTTACTCGGTTTGTATTAATGGGTTATTCTAAGTAAACCAAGTAAGCTGAGTAAGTAAACGATGATGAAATTTATCGTTACAACAGTTGAAAATGAACCCTCTCTCTCTCTCTCTCCCTGGACAGGACTCGATCTCTCGTCGCCATGAAGGTGTGCCTCCCCTACTTGACCAAGCCTTGTCTGGAATCCAGGGTTAAGGTCATCAAGACGATACGCTTGCGCATGGACCAGGCGGAGCCCTTCCTGTCAAGCAACCCCAGCTTCCGGTTGATCCACCTGGTGCGGGATCCACGCCCAATCATCATGTCGCGAGTGCGTGTGGAGCCCTCGACTTTCCCAGTGCAGCAGGTGGTCAAATTGTCACATGACCTGTGTCAGACCATGGCCTTCGACCTGCGCAACTACACCGTTTTGCATGGCAAGTATCCCAGACCGACCAGGCTGGTGCGCTATGAAGATTTAGCCAACCAGCCCTTGGACTACATGGAGAAGTTGTACAGCTTCGCCACACTGACGCCATCCAGCACCGAGCACGATGATTTCTGGAAAATGACGTCATCCAACGTCTCTGTGACGGAGAGGGCGTACAGCACGACAAGGAGCAACTCCAGCTTCACCGCCATGTCCTGGCGTCTCAACCAGGACACGCACACCATCCAGCAGACGCAGCAGCAGTGTACAGAGACTATGGCGAGTCTGGGTTTCCGCCACTTCAAAAGCGACGATGAAATGAGGAACTTGTCCTTGCCGGCCTTCGCTATCACCGCTTTACTATGATGGTGGACGGTGTACCTAGGGCAGCCTTCGTTTTTCATTCGATTCCAGCCGTGTACGGAAAGTTCTCCTCCGAGGGGGCCCGTGGTGGGATTGAAGAATGTGGAATGAGGCCAAACTTTCTCGGTAAGCTGACCTTGCTCGTGTTCTGAAACATGCAGGACTGGCATGGCAATAGTGGATCTGACGTTTTTCTTCCTCAGTAACGACAAAAAGAAAATATTCCACTGTGATTTGTGTATTAATGAGAAGACTTCCCTGGGGTCAAGGCAACCGATGGGGTATAGAGGAGGAGGACGACGAGAAGGAGGAGGAGGTGGAGGGCAGGAGCAGGGAAAGGAGGACGAGGAGGAAGACGAGGAGGAGAAGGTAGAGGGCAGGAACAGGAAGAGGAGGAGGAAGAGGATGGGCAGGAACGCTGCAGTAGGTAGGAAGATGAGTAGGAGCGGAAATGGAGCAGTAGCAGGTACGTCTGACGAGGACCAAGAACTGCAGTTGTCGGAGTGAGGTTCTCGATGGTGTTGTGAGAGGTTCCCTCACTAAACTTTCCATTCCCGAGCAACTTTGTAACTTTCTACTTGGACATTTGAACAACAACGACGACGAAGGCGACAACGACGACAACAATTATAAATAATCACATTCTTTTACATGATGAACGAATCAGAAATCATTAACTGTCAAGACATTCCTACCGTTCCCCCTTCTTCATCCCCCCCTCCCTCCCTCCCTCCCTCCCTCCCTCCCTCCCTCCCTCCCTCCCTCCCTCCCTCCCTCCTCCTCCCCCCCTCCTCTCACCTCTCCCCCTCCCTCCCCCCCCCATTCCTCCCCCTCCTTCCCTCTTCCCCCTCCCTCCCCTCTCTCCCTCCCCCCTCCCTCCCTCCCCTCGCCTTCCCCTCTCCCCCTTCCCCCATCCTCCCTCCCCTTCCCCCCTCCCTTCCCCCCCCCCTCCCTCCCCCCCCCCTTCCCCCCCCTCCCCTCCCCTTCCCCCCCTCCCCCCGCTCTCCCCCCCCCCCCCCACCCCCCCTTCCCCTCCCCCCTCCCTTCCCTCCCCCTCCACCTCTCCCTCCTCCCTCATCCCTCCCTCTCTCCCCCCTTCCCCCTCCCCTCCCCTCCCCCTTCCCCCCCCCTCTTCCCTCTTCCCCCTCCCCCCCCCCCCCCCCCTCCGTCCCCCCTCCCCCCCCCTCCCTCCCCTATCTCCCTCCCCTTAACTCCTCCCTTCCCCCCCCCCCCTCCCTCCCCCCCTCCCTTCCCTCCCCCCCCCCCCCCCTCCCTCATCTCCCTTCCCTTCCTCCCTCCCTCCCCTCCCTCCCTCCCTCCCTCCCCTCCCTCCCTCCCTCCCTCCCTCCTTCCCTCCCTCCCTTCCTCCTCCTTTCCCTTCTCCCTCCCTACCCTCTCCCTCCTCTCCCCTCCCTTCCCCTCCTCCCTCCCCTCCCATCCCTCCCTCCCTCCCCTCACCCTTCCCTCCCTCCCTCCCTCCCTCCCTTTCCTCCCTCCCTCCCTTTCCTCCCTCCCTCCCTTTCCTCCCTCCCTCCTCACTCCTTCCCTATCCTCCATCTCCCTTCCTCCCTTCCTCCCCTCCCTCCCTTCCTCCCTCCCTCCCTCCCCCCTCCCTCCTCCCTCCCTCCCCTCCCTCACATCTCCCTACCTCCCCTCCCCCTCCCCTCCCTCTCCTCATCCCCTCCCTCCCTCCCTCCCTCGCCTCCCTCCCTCCCTCCCTCACCCTCCTCCCATCCCTCCCTCCCTCCCTTTTCCCTCCCTCCCTCCCTCCCTCCCTCCCTCCACCCTCTCACCCTCCCTCCCTCCCTCCTCCCTCTTCCTCCCTCCCCTCCTCCCTCCCCTCCCTCCCTCTCCTCCCTCCTCCCTCTCCTCCCTCCCTCCCTCCCTCTCCCTCCTCCCTCTACCTCCCTCCCCCCTCCCTCCCTTCCCTCTCCTCTTCCCTCCTCCTTCCCTCTCCCTCCTTCTTCTCCCTACTCTCCTCCCTCCCTCCTCCTCCTTCCTCCCTAC
>JAWQFJ010012664.1:20000-70739 GCA_034096865.1 Theodoxus fluviatilis | reverse complement strand
TACTACTTGCTCAGGTCTACGTTAGTCCTCTTATTTGAAGCTGGAGAGAAACAGCTGCTTTCAAAGGCTCTGGGAGAGAGTTCTATAGTTACTATATTGTATTACCACAATAATTTATTTAGGTGTTTCGGAGGAAAGACATTTACTTGATTGCTTCATTTCATTATTATACAGGGCAACACCTTCACAGACCTGAAGTACTTATTCCGGGTCTCCGACAATACCATCAGATCCATTGTATTGGATACCTGCAAGGCCATCTACGACAACCTGAGGAATGTGTATGTAGAAGGTGAGAGTAAACACAATGCATGCAGTTTTTGACCCTATTCTCCTAAAGTTAACTATTGGCTTCAGTGCACAGATACCAATTTGAATCTTTGAACAAGCAAATGACTCACTGCATGCTTCTTTTCTTGCTTTACTTATGCTGGGTGATGCACTGGCAGATTGTTCAGAACAGAACAGTGTACTTGTGAAAGGCCATTTGGCTTGTACAAGACAAACTAATATGATTAATTCATGGACACAGTAGGTGTAACTTTAGTGTCAAAGTCAGTCTTGTTTCTTCTTCGATTCAGTGCTTTTTAAATACGAAAATACCCTCGTAAAGCCATTTTTTGTGTTTCTTCATGGGACCTCCCTTTCTAAATACTACTATATTAGTTTTCTGCAAATTCACTGTTAGGCCTAGTTTTCTAGTTTCTTGTTCTAGGATATTAGGCAGATTGTTCATTATATTTTGAATAGATGTAGCAATGAGTCTCTTTATGCTTCTAGCAATCATGTTAAGTAGTCTCTATTAACCATCAAAATGAAGAGAGAAAAAATCTAGCCCTGATGCTGGCCCAGATTTTACAAACTTGTACAAATACCTAATAACAACCAAAACATAGTAGGACAAGGATATTTAATTGCACAACTATGCATCCTCATATGATTCAACAACACTTGAAATGGTAAGAAAAAGTCATACAGCATGCCAACAATGATAAAATGATAAATCAGTACATGTGTATTCATACTGCTTGTTGGCCCTGATATATCCTCCACAATTGCTGGTCAAGAGTGAAGAAAAATCAATTGAACAAAATCCCCCACCCTTTGTTCATGAATTTCCCCCACCCTTTGTTCATGAATTAATATGGAATTATTAAGCTGTTTTCATTTCTGTTCATGATGAGCCATCGTTCTGAAAATCCCATAGCACCTCCAGCATTCTTCTCTGGGCAGGTCCCCTTTTCTCAGGGGGGAGTTCTTTCAGCTGCATCACTATGTATTCGACGAACGCATCCTCAGTAGATTTTTCCATTCTATATTTTTTCGCTCTTGAATCTGCCATTTCTCTCAGGAGGCCCAGAGCTTGAGATGAAAAGTCTGTCTTCCTTTTGTTTGTGGCCTGCCTTGGCAGCTCAGCTGGTACTAGTGATGGAGGTGACTGGGTTGATTCCTCTTCAGTGGTCAGGTCATCACAGGCTGCAGCAGACTGCGGGCTTTGGGTTTTGCTCAGGAGGAGATGTATATACTGTGGACCTTCAGTCTGGTCAGCCTGATCAGTCTGAAACACATGATGAATATTCATGAGCAGAGAAAATCTAATTATCATCTAAGCTTTTGTTAACTAGTCTTCTGCAGGAGTGGAATGGTATTGCAGCCATGTCCTCTAATGCACTGTATTCACTTTTCTTTTTAATTTTCAGGTCCCCACCTCCCCTGCAGAATGGAAGAAAATATCTCCAATGATGAAGGGTTTGGACAAGGGAACTCTTGGCATCCCTGATCCTGCACCACTTCCTGGAAGAAAGGATCCTGTGCCTTTTTTCTTGGTAGGAGATGATGCCCCCTGAAGCCATACCTGATGAAGCCATACCCATTTCGGAGTATTGCCACACAAAACTCAGAAGATGGTGAAGATGCAGAGGCTGAGCGAAGAAAACAGCGCATATTTGACTACAGATTGTCAAGGGCTAGGAGGACATCTGAAAATGCCTTTGGCATACTGGGTGCTCGCTTTGGGGTCCTCCAACATGTTATACGCATGACACCTGAAAATGCCGCAACTGTAACCCAGGCTTGCCTTGCACTTAACAACTTTCTTCTTGCTAAGAAGGACAGTGTTTTTGCTGCTCCATGTTTCATGGACAGAGAAAACAATGTCACTCATGATGTCCTGCCTGGAGACTGGCGGCCAAACCAGCAAGCCAGATTTCAAGGTCTTGCTCGGCAGGCTGGCAATAAGAGCCAATTGCATGCAAGGCAGGTGAGGAATGAGCTCAAAGAGTATGTGAATGGAGAGGGTGGGGTACCCTGGCAGGAGCAGCTTGTCTTTGGGAGAGTGCTGTGATGCGTCATGCTGCCAGTCTGGTTGTCGGAATGTTGTAACATTGGTCCTGAGATTGGTTTTCATGCATAGCACTGTAATTTTTGTATAGGATTATGTTTACTTTTGGGCAAGTAGGAATTTAGAGGCCAAACTTGTGATTTCAAATTGGCTCTTGAACTTTAAGTGAATGTACTATTCCACTAGAGACAGCTATCATTAGTGGACAGAACATGGGAAGATTTTTTCAAACTTACCATGTTGGAAACACCCTTTCGGGTGGTGCAGTTGGGACGAAGGAAAGCATCCACACTGTTCGAGAACTTCCTCAAAGAGTATGTGAACGGAGAGGGTGGGGTACCCTGGCAGGAGCAGCTTGTCTTTGGGAGAGTGCTGTGATGCGTCATGCTGCTAGTCTGGTTGTCGGAATGTGGTAACATTGGTCCTGAGATTGATTTTCATGCATAGCACTGTAATTTTTGTATAGGATTATGTTTACTTTTGGGCAAGTGGGAATTTAGAGGCCAAACTTGGTATTTCAAATTGGCTCTTGAACTTTAAGTGAATGTACTATTCCACTAGAGACAGCTATCATTAGTGGACAGAACATGGTAAGATTTTTGCAAACTTACCATGTTGGAAACACCCTTTCGGGTGGTGCAGTTGGGACGAAGGAAAGCATCCACACTGTTAGAGAACTTCCTCAAACAGTATGTGAACGGAGAGGGTGGGGTACCCTGGCAGGAGCAGCTTGTCTTTGGGAGAGTGCTGTGATGCGTCATGCTGCTAGTCTGGTTGTCGGAATGTGGTAACATTGGTCCTGAGATTGGTTTTCATGCATAACACTGTAATTTATGTATAGGATTATGTTTACTTTTGGGCAAGTGGGAATTTAGAGGCCAAACTTGTGATTTTTAATTGGCTCTTGAACTTTAAGTGAATGTACTATACAACAACAACAAGACAACAACAAGATACTTTATTGTCCTCATTGATCACAAGGAAATTCGTTTTGTCGGTGGCAAAAACATAATACATACATACAAAAACAAAAACAGTTCAACATTAATTAACTCAATCATATCATTCAAGTTATGGAGTCCATCAGAGGCAATTCAATTTAATAGAGAAACATTTTACACCAAAACAAGTAATCACAGAAGGAACAAAGACACAAGCATGCACATCAAACAATCATCGTCACGCAATAACACATACCCGATCTTCATCCATAACACATGTACAAGAACACCCCCCCCCCCCCCCCCCATCATGTTCATCATCCTGCATGCACATCAACAACCACACTCGCACAGCACACATAACACATACACGATCATCATCGCATAACGCATGCACACCCCCCCCCACCCACCACACACACACACACTCTCACATGTTACTCCTTGTTGTTACAGACATAGTTCACACCATTCATAGTCCTTTCTGTCACAGTTCACAGCACTACAAGTCCTCGTAGTCCCAGTTCACTTTACTCCAATCTCTCCGTCATATGTCACATCAATCCTGGTCACATAGTCACAACTCTCATCACTCATCCTCACAGTCACAGTTCACATCACCCACTCTTCAGTCACAGTTCACGTCACTCCTGGTCCCACATTCACGTCAAGTCTCACAACAATCTTCATGCATACTACCCATTCACCGAGACTCGTTGAAGAGACGGATGGCTGTCGGGAGGAACGAATCCCTCATGCGGTTTGTTCTGGCAGGCCAGCACCTCAGGCGACGTGAGGATTCACGAGTGGGTTCGCATGACGCGAATGCCTGGTGCAGAGGGTGGCGGTCGTCAGATCGAATCTTGCCCATCTTCCTCATGGCCACACTGGGGTAGCGATCACTGAGAGGCTGGAGGTCGGAGCCAGTGATGGCGCCGGCTTCATCCACGACCTTCTCCAGCCTCTCCATGTCGCCCTTCCTGACACTGCTGTGGTAACACAGCTGGTTGAAGGAGACGACGCTCTCAATCGTCGCCTGGTAGAAGAGGTGGAGAATCTCAGAGTTGACGCGAAACTGCCGCAGCTTTCTCAAGAAGAAAAGCCTCTGGTTCGCCCGCTTGCACACGGCGTCCACGTTCGGTGACCAATCGAGCTGGTTATCGATGATGGTGCCCAGGTATTTGTATGTATCAACCATCTCGACTGGTTCGCCCTTGATGACGATGGGATCGACCGTGGTCTTGTTGTCTCGTCGAAAGTCTATGATGAGCTCCTTGGTCTTGGTCACGTTTAGCTCCAGGAAGTTGTCGTCGCACCACTTCACCAGTTCCTCCACTAGAGACAGCTATCATTAGTGGACAGAACATGGGAAGATTTTTTCAAACTTACCATGTTGGAAACACCCTTTCGGGTGGTGCAGTTGGGACGAAGGAAAGCATCCACTGATCCAGACTGTTAGAGAACTTCCAGGAGGGCTTGTACACCGAGTCAGTGGAAGTACCACTGACTTCTGTTTGCCTCATTTTTGTCAGGTGTTTGGTTTTGGGTCCTCAAACTTTTGCCTTCATCTGCTCCTCTGAAAAAAATAAAGAGAATATGCACATGAACTATCACCACATGATTTTTGGGTCTTGTATTCCATGATGCATGATGACACTTTGTGAGGTGGAATGTCTGTTCAGTCTCAATGCAAGTAGTAGTGTCCAGTGCATCCAGTTTACACATTAGTCATTAACCAGCCATAAAGTTGATGATAAACACATAAATCCATATATATATATATATATATATATATATATATATATATATATATATATATATATATATATATATACTTTAGTATCAACCATTAAAGGGAGACATGACATAGCTTCAACATAGCTTTAAACTACATGTATAATTGTGAGCGTCCAAGGGTAAACGTGGACAAGGTCCCTGACACTGATTTCAAGTAACTTTTTCAAAGATGAAATTATGTGAGTGTTGCAATGCTTTATTAGGTCAATTTAAATGAGGTACAACATATGCATGATTTGTTATGAAAGCATTCTGTTAATTTTGCTATGTGCACTATGATTTGGTTCATTCTGTGATATATATCAATTTTTGTTTATTTGGACTTGGTCCAAGTTTTCCCTTAGATGTGCACACTAATTACAGTCTATAAAACACAAATTAATCAAGTTCTCGTGATAGCAATAATAGTATTAAAGAGAGAGAAAGCAATTCATAAATTCAGTGGCATATCCCTGCAATTAGGATTACAAGAACGGTTTGGGGCTTGAATGTACACACAATTATTACTTCGACGTTTGCAAATATTAGTATTACCATTCTCTCGTCACAGTCACACTGTATTAAAAGCGAGGACGGAATAGCAGACACTCATAGTCATAGCTCTGAGGTCTCCAACAACGCCTTCACAAAGTAGCTTCATTGTACAGCAGACAAAAGCTAGACAAGACCCTATGTAATTATAAGGCAACACATTACGATGGGGCGTCAAAAGGCTTCACGGCCTATATCTAGCCCCTCAACTACTACTACTACTACTACTACTACTACTACTACTACTACTACTACTACTACTACTACTACTACTACTACTACTACTAGATTACAACATACAGCACAGACAGAGCCGACAGCAACATCCACGTACGGCAGTTTTTACTCACCAGTCCAGTCGAGACCCATCGCAGAAATTAGGAATCGTAGCGATTCCCGCTGATGGTCGCTATTATAGTAGTTCTTCGCACTGATGCTATACAAGTTCTCTTGTGTCTGATATAGCTCTATCAGCCGAGCTGTCTCACTTTCTGTCAAATACATGGCGGACGCCATTGTCGAAGATCTGTAGATATTTCCCGCGGCAAACGTTGCGATCACGTCGACCCGTGCACACGTGGTTCTGCGAGTGACCTGCATTTCGATTGTTAAAAAGTAGGAGCTTTCAATACCTTTTGATGCATTCAACATACAGCTTTGATAAATTAATGCTGTTCATGGTTTACATTTTCTTTGGATGGGGTTTCTAGTGTCCCCAAATTCAGCTTTTTCTGCGCGAAGCGAGACTATGTCCACCATTTTAAATGTGCAATGTTGAAACGGACTATAGGCTCACGGACATGCGCAGAAGCATCTCCCATAGTGCTAACCGCTTGGGGCGCTGCATTTTGAGCGTCTTGTAACTTCATATAGCAAAAGCTCGGCATGAACTATATTTGTGTAACCTATAATCTTTGAGGGGAGTGAAAGGTTTGCAAGGAATCGCACTGCCTTCTCCGAGGAAGAGAAGTTGGCTGGAGTTAGAAGGTGGGGAAGGACTTCCTGCTAATTCTGTTCTAATGCTGCCTCTTCACGCACTCCACAAGTTATCATCCCGATCCTGGACTGGGTTCGTGTGATCTGGCTTGAGTTTTCTTTTTGTGATCTGGCCTATGATTGTGTGGTCTGGCTGGGATTTTGGTGATTTGGGATGTGGAGGTGAAAGTGTTGGTGTTTTGTGCAGTGGAGTTTGTACAGTAGAGGTGGAATAGGGAGGAATTGTACTGTGGAGATTGAGAAGTGATGATTTGTGTGGTGCAGGTGGAATAGTGATGGTTTGTGTTGTGCAGGTTGGACAGTAACGGTTGGTACGGTGACGTGGACTTTTGTGATTTGTGCTGGGAAGGTGAAGGGAGATGGAGTTTGTGATTTTATGCTGTGAGCTGAAGGGTGTTGAGTTGTGTACGGAGGTGAAGGTTTTGTGACTTGGGCTGTGGCGGGGGAAAGTGATTGGGGTTTGGACTGTGACAGTGAAGTATTTGTGAGTTGGACTGTGGCGGGGGAAAGTGATTGGGGTTTGGACTGTGGCAGTGAAGTATTTGTGAGTTGGACTGTGGCGGGGGAAAGTGATTGGGGTTTGAACTGTGGCAGTGAAGTAATTGTGAGTTGGACTGTGGCGGGGGAAAGTGATTGGGGTTTGGACTGTGGCAGTGAAGTATTTGTGAGTTGGACTGTGGCGGGGAAAAGTGATTGGGGTTTGGACTGTGGCAGTGAAGTATTTGTGAGTGGACTGTGGCGGGGGAATGTGACTGCGGTTTGGACTGTGGCAGTGAAGTATTTGTGAGTTGGACTGTGGCGGGGGAAAGTGATTGGGGTTTGGACTGTGGCAGTGAAGTATTTGTGAGTTGGACTGTGGCGGGGGAAAGTTATTGGGGTTTGGACTGTGGCAGGGAAGTATTTGTGAGTTGGGCTCTGGAGGGGAAGTGTTTTGTGATTTGGACTGTGGAGGGGAAGTGTTTTATGATTTGGACTGTGGAAGGGAAGTGTTTTGTGATTGGGACTGCGGAGGTGAAAGGTTTTGGGATTTGTGCGGCGGAGGTTAAGGGTTTTGTCATTCATGCAGTGGAGGTGTAGGGTTTGCGATTTGCATTGTGGATGGGAAGTCGGTGTGTGGAATTGTTTATTGGGTCCCTATGTGCATTAAACCCTTTGGTATTCATTTATCTATGCTTGCGTGTTTTGTTTCGTGAAACGTCTTTTCCCAAGTAGCCCAGGGGTAGGAAGTGCATTCCCTACTACAGAATCAAGAGTTGTGTTTACAAGCCGCTACCACCTATCAGCTCTTGACAACCATCAACCATCAACCATCAACCATCAACCATCAACCATCAATCATCAATCATCAATCATCAATCATCAATCATCAATCATCATCATCATCATAATCATCATCATCATCATCATCATAATCATCATCATCATCATAATCATCATCATCATCATCATCATCATCATCATCATCATCATCATCATCATCATCATCATCATCATCATCATCATCATCATCATCATTATTATTATTATTATCATTATCATTATTATTATTATTATTATTATCATCATCATCATCATCATCATCATCATCATCATCATCATCATCATCATCATCATCATCATCATCATCATCATCATCATCATCATCATCATCATCATCATCATCATCATCATCATCATCATCATCATCATCATCATCATCATCATCATCATCATCATCATCATCATCATCATCATCATCATCATCATCATCATCATCATCATCATCATCATCATCATTATTATTATTATTATTATTATTATTATTATTATTATTATTATTTTATTATTACTATTATTATTATTATTATTATTATTATTATTATTATTATTATTATTATTATTATTATTATTATTATTATCATCATCATCATCATCATCATCATTATTATTATTATTATTATTATTATTATTATTATTATTATTATTATTATTATTATTATTATTATTATTATTATTATTATTATTATTAATGCGAAGGGTCAAGTCTATTACGCATTCATTGCGAACTGTGAGAATCAATACTGACTCGGGTTCATAGAACGAAAGAGAGATCCCGAGGGCGAGAGTCGCCAAGGCCATACCATTTCCAGAGGCGAGACGGCTCGTGAAGGCCTCCATCTGGTCCATCGTATGCCTCCGCAGTCAAGTCGGCCAAGTCTGTGGCTTGTCAGACAACCATCACGTGGCTGAAGGGTGTTAAACCGAAGTCCGTGTCCGAGTCCGTTTCACATGCCGTCCAGACGACTTCTGAAGAGGCACCCAGGTAGGTGTCGAAGCCACCTGAGTTGTCTCGGCTGCCAACTTAGGCGCATAAGAAGTCTAAGCAACAAACTCCACCCACTAACGACCGGCCATTGAAGAGGTGCGTGACCCTTTGCAGCAGCGCAACTGTTTCAGTGCGCTGCAGGCCTCTGAGATAATGGAGACGGGTGATCCCGTCTCTCAGGTTCCTCAGAGCCACGTCCATTCTCCTAAGAAGAAATGTGTACTATTGTTCAGTGTAACTGTCAAGGTTTGAGGGCTAATTACGATATTTTACTGTTACTATCGCTACTTAATCTCCTTGTTCTCTGTTTACAAGAGACTTGGAGAAAATCCCGTGAACAAGTCTTTTCATTTTACATCCTTTTCGTCTTCTTCTTCGGAGAGAGCTGTGGGTGGAGTGGGTGTTCTGGTGGGTAATTTTTATTTGATTTAGGTGTAAAATAAATGAGCTGTCTAGCAACAGAAGATATGCAGCGACGCAAAGAGATGAACTGTTTTGTCCAATATTCAAAAATATTTTTGAAAACTACGAACACTTCCGATTATAGTGTCATAAATTCCAAGACCGAAGGACAATATATATTGAAGAGAATGTATCAAGAGCTAAGAGAACAGGCTTCCGTCACTTGATTGACGGCATGCCGACGAATAACACTCTGCAAGCAGCGATTATATTATGCATTACAGGGACGAAGTGAATTGTTGACAACCTGTCAATAGGCAACATTGGTTGCTTTAGGACCGAAGTAAAATATGTTCCAAATTGTACTCAATGAACTTCCTTGAAATATCAGTATTTTGTATTGTACACATGCTGAATGACTCCTTGTTAAGGCCGCTGGCCTGAAACAATAATAGTCTGAAGTCTGAAGTCTAAAACACCTTCTGTTATCAATGATAATCTACTCTAATGCTTTTACTAAGTAGTTTCTTCGATCAAAAGGGATACAATTGAATGTGAAATCACTTTGGGGATAAATGTATCCAACGAAGACCTCCAATACCCTCTACTTTCAATGGTAATGTGCTTTTTAAGTCACCCAAAAATGTAACCAATCCAAAATAGTTAACCTGCTACGATTCATAGCAGGGATGACTCAAGTAGGTCAGTATAAAACTGGCTCTGTCCTCTGTCTAAAACCGACTGTCCTAAGTCTGTACAACTTTGACTGTTCTTTGTCTGCACAAAACTGGCTTTGTCCTCAGTTTGTACAAAACTCACTCTCCACTGTCTGTACAAAACTGACTCTGTCCTCTGTCTGTACAAAACTGACTGCTCACTGTCTGTACACAACCGTATGTCCTCTGTACAAAACTGACTGTCTCCTTTCTGTACAAAACTGGTTCAGTTCTATGTCTGTACAAAATTTACTCTGTCCCATGTCTGTACAAAACTGGCTTTGTCCTCGGTACAAAACTGACTCTCCTCAGTCTGTAAAAAAAACTGACTGTCCTCTGTCTGCACAACCATGACTGTCTTCTGTAAGTAAAAACCTGAATGTCCTCTGTCTGTACCAAACTGGGTCTGTCCTCTGTCTGTACAAAACTGACTATCCTCTGTCTGTACCAAACTGACTATCCTAGGTACAAAACTGGCTTTGTCCTCTGTCTGTACAAAACTAACTCTGTTCTCAGTCTGTAGAAATGGCTCAGCCATCAGTCTGTAAAAAAACTGGCTGTCTTCTGTACAAAACTGACTGTCCTCTGACTGTACAAAACTGACTGTCCTCTGTACAAAACTGACTCTGTCCTTTGTCTGTACAAAACTGACTGTCCTTTGTCTGTACAAAACTGACTGTCCTCTGTCTGTACAAACCTGACTGTCCTCTGTCTGTACAAAACTGACTGTCTTCTGTATGTACAAAACTGGCTCTGTCTTCTGTACAAAACTTGCTCTGTCCTCTGTACAAAACCGACTCTGTTCTCTGTCTGCACAAAACTGACTGTCCTCTGTCTGTACAAAACTAGTTGTCCTCTGTAAAAAAAACTGACTGTCCTCTGTATGTACAAAACTGACTGTCTTCTGTACAAAACCGACTCTGTCCGCTGTCTGTACTAAACTGACAGTCCTCTTTCTGCACAAAACTGACTGTTCTCTGTCAGTACAAAACTGACTGTCCTTTGTACAAAACTGACTGTCCTCTGTCTGTACAAAACTGACTGTCCTCTGTACAAAACTGACTGTCCTCTGTCTGTTCAAAACTAGCTATGTTCTCTGTCTGTACAAAACTGGCTGTCTTCTGTACAAAACTGACTGTCCTCTGACGGTATAAAAACTGGATGTCCTATGTACAAAACTGGCTGTCTTCTGTACAAAACTGGCTCTGTCCTCTGTCTGTACAAAACTAACTCTGTCCTATGTCTGTACAGAACTGGCTGTTCATTGTACGAAACTGACTGTCCTCTGTCTGAACAAAACTGACTGCCCTCAGTTTGTAGAAAACTGACTGTCCTCTGTCTGTACAAAACTGGGTATGTCTTCTGTCTGTACAAGCTAACTCTGTCCTCTGTCTGTACAAAACAGGCTGTCCTCTGTACAAAACTGGCTGTCCTCTGCCAGTTCAGCACTAGCTCTGTCCTCTGTCTGTACAAAACTGGTGTCCTCTGTACAAAACTGACTGTCCTCTGCCTGAACAAAACTAGTTATGTCTTCTGTCTGTACAGGCTAACTCTGTCCTTTGTCTGTACAAAACTGGCTATCCTCTGTACAAAAGTGACTGTCCTCTGTCTGTTGAAAACTGGCTCTGTCCTCTGTTTGTACAAAACTGACTGTCCTCTGTCTGTGAAAAACTGGTTCTGTTGTCTCTGTCTGTACAAAAATGACTGTCGTATATTTGTACAAAACTGACTCTGTCCTCTGCACAAAACTGACTGTCTTCTGTCTGTATAAAACTGGCTCTGTCCTCAGAACAAAACTGGCTGTCCTCTGTCTGTACAAAACTGACTGTCCTCTGTCTGTGGAAAACTGACTGTCCTCTGTCTGTACAAAATTGACTCTTCTATGTTTGTACAAAACTGGCTCTGTCTTCTGTTTGTACAGAACTGACTGTTCTCTGTAGAAAACTGACTGTCCTCTATGTGTACAAAATGACTGTCCTCTGTCTGTACAAAACTGACTGTTCTCTGTACGAAACTGACTCTCCTATGTATGCACAAAAGTAGCTCTGACCTCTGTCAGTACAAAACTGACTCAGTTCTCTGTCTGTAGAAAACTGACTGTCCTCTGTACAAAACTGACTGTGTCCTCTGTCGATACAATACTGGCTTTGTCCTCTGTACTAATCTAACTGTTCTCTGTCTGTACAAAACTTACTCTGTCCTCTGTACAAATCTGACTGTCCTCTGTACAAAACTGGCTGTCCTCAGTCTGTACAAAACTGATTGTCCTCTGTCTGTACAAAACTGGCTGTCCTCTGTCTGTACAAAACTGGTTGTCCTCTGTCTGTACAAAACTGACTGTCCTCTGTACAAAACTGACTATGTTCTCTGTCTGTACAAAACTGACTGTCCTCTGTACAAAACTGACTATTTCCTCTGTCTATACAAAACTGACTGTCCTCTGTACAAAACTGACTGTCCTCTGTCTGTACAATAATAGCTCTGGCATCTGTCTGTACAAAACTGACTATGTCCTCTGTACAATACTGGCTCTGTCATCTGTCTGTACACAACTGACTGTCCTCTGTACACAACTGACTCTGTCCCCTGTCTGTACAATACTGACTCTGTCCTCTGTACAAACCTGACTGTCCTCTGTACAAATCTGACTCTCCTCTCTCTGTACAAACTGACTGTCCTCTGTGCAAAAGCCACTGTCCTCTGTCCAAAACTGACCTTTTCTGTCTTTGAAGAGGGTGGCGTAAAGAGGCAGGATCTTCCCACAAGTTTCAGTAGAATTCATCTTTCACATTCTGTTTAGTTTTTTTAATCACTGTCTGAATGCTAAAAAAAACTACAAGGAATACGTGTTTATTTATCCCACCAACTTCTACATCCATCTCTTCGCCACTGACTTTTCCGTTTCAATTCAATATTCTGGCCGCTTGACCCGTGTCGGAGATTGAACTGTTTGCGCCGTCCTTCACCCGGCTGTTTTATTGGATCAGGAAATTAATGCCTCCATCGCCGTCTCCTCTGCATCAGTTGCCCGGGGCCGAACCAGCTTGAGATGCGTGATGGGCTCGTGCTCACTTTCCGTGTCACGCCCACTGTGAAGAACAGCACTGACGTAATTACAGGCTGAGAGAGAGAGAGAGAGAGAGAGAGAAAGAGAGAAAGATATATATATATATATATATATATATATATATATATATATATATATAGAGAGAGAGAGAGAGAGAGAGAGAGAGAGAGAGAGAAAGAGAGAGAGAACGAACGAACGAAACATTTTATTGCATAGGCCACGGGCCTGTTGCAATTACAATCACGCGAGAAACATTAATTATGAAACACTTACAAAACTGGTAGCCAGTCTTGTTTTGGTCGCAGAACACGAATCAGAACCAGAGTCTCAAGCAAAGCACAGCGAATCATTTTTTCCGTGCTGCCCGCCTTGGTGGCTGCTGTCTCAAGGTCGGTCTTTCTCCTCCCTCTCTGATGATGCGCCCGGGGTCACTGGCTGGAGTTGCACCTGGCAGACGAACTTCTTGGAGTTGTTCTGGGGGGGGGGGGGTAGATCTCTGTCTGACGCTGACCCGAGTCTGAGATCTAAGTACAGTTGCACGATCCTGCTCCTTGTGTTCCTCGGATGGCTTTTCTTCTGAGACGAGTGTGAGACTCGACCTGACTGACGCGTTCATACGGCGCAGTTCGTGGAGAACTTCCCTGACGCAGCTCGGCACATCCTCTTCATTTACTGGTGTGCTGTCTGGACCGTCTGGCAAAGAATGGTGCACTGTCAAACCATCACCTGTGTCAGAGTCCTTTTCCCAGCTGTTTCTGTGCACTTGCCGAACTGTTCGTGCTCATCAATTGCCGGGAGGTCAGAGGTCAAACGCGATTTGTCTTCTGTTGTCACTGTGTGCTCGGATTCAAGTACTTCGGGATTAGCACCAGAATCACGATCTTCAAGCAGCGCGTCAGAAGGGTAAGTCATTGACATGTTTCTTGACTCACGGTGTAGTTGAGCTCGTTGCCTGTCCCGATGTAATTGCGCTGGAGGTTTTCTCTTCCACGTTCCTTGTAAGCCCGTGCGCTGTGGTAATGGCTGACCGTGAGTGAAGCGCAGCACGACGACTGTCTGTCTTGCCATACCGTCCACTTTCCATGAAGACAGCATTTCTGTAGCCAGGAGTGTTGACATTACGCCCTCTACAGCAGCTGGGAGTCCAGTAACTGGCATTGTTTTCTACTTTGACGAAGAAGCTTCAAAAACGTCAGGAGCAAAGCGGAGACGTGCTGCTTGGATGGCCAGAGCAGGGAGAATGGGAGAGAGAGAGAGAGAGAGAGAGAGAGAGAGAGAGAGAGAGAGAGAGAGAGAGAAAGAGAGAGAGAAAGAGAGAGAGAGAGCGAGAGAGAGAAAGAGAGAGAGAAAGTGAGAGAGAGAGAGAAAGAGAGAGAGAGAGACGGGGGGGGGGAGATTGATTGATTGATTGATCGATTGATTGATTTGATTGATTTGATTGATTTGATTGATTTGATTGATTTGATTGATTTGATTGATTTGATTGATTTGATTGGTTTGATTAATTTAATTTAATTGATTGATTTGATTGATTTGATTGATTGATTGATTTGATTGATTGATCGATTGATTGATTGATTGATCCTTTATTTATCAAGGATGGCATTTTAGGCATTTCTGCCTATCTTACAAATTGTCCTTGCTCGTAAAGAATGAATAGACAATCCTAGATAAAGGGGAGGGGGGGGGGGGAAGAGAGAGAAAACATATTTTTCTAACAATAAGTATCAAGTAGTATATCAATGTACAACAGTAGGCAGTGATATATGGACAATATAATAACAATGACATGAAGAAGGTGCCTTCAACAATTGTTTGATTATGAGTCTTGAGGCACAAGTAGCAGCGTGTAATATGTACAGGGGCGCGTTGCAAACGGCGAGATTTGCCAAGATTTGCCAAGAAAAGCAAGGAAACCAAGCATTCTCAACGCTCTCGCTACGAGGAAAACGAGGCCTAGGCGAGACTTCGCAAATGTAGCTCTGAGAGGTGCTCTGCCTAGCGAGAATAACGAGAAAAAATGGCGGCGGTGCTATACACAAAGCTTGGCTTTGTGTTTCTAGATGATACATTTTTAATGTAACCGTCCCAACTGCCAGTTGGCAGCAGTTGCAGACCGGTGAGTGCTTGTTATGTCTTTAAAACTGGTGTTTAGATCACAGATCGGGCCGAGTCAGTCAAAAATGTCTGCCAAATCTGAAAGTGGAGGAGTCCACTCATTTCATGAGTCGATGCACGTGTCGTCGTGTGTGTTGTTGTACCATTTGGGTAGGTAACCTACCTAAACACCCTACTTCAGCTATGTTTTGCCAGTAAATTTACTGAGTAATAGATCTAAACCGTTGTAGATTTTTCCCCCACAAGCATTGTAGTATTGTTTTGTTCAATTGTTGTTGTTTCTTACTCTTAGAATGATCTTTTTCAAGGTTTATCGCATTCTGGCCGCCATCTTGCTCTCTCCACTTCCGACTACGAGATCTCGTGGGTCTTTGCTTTTGGCCTATTTCTTGCCTTGGACCGAGACTAGCCAAATCTTGCTGGGCTAGGTAGCGCCGCAACGCGCTCCAGGCGACATTTCGTTCCTCCGAGATGGGCGACTTCAGCAGCATCAAATATGCTTGTTTCGGAATTCTGTCTTCTTGCATGCTACCAAGCTTGAGCCAGTACTTAATAGCTCGTACACAGCTACTGATCTATAAGGGAAATCTTCCTAGGTCTCCGTATACAGTGTGATTTGGTGACCGGAACAGGTGTGTCTTAAGGGAGGTTTTGAACTGGGACATGGAATCAGAGTGACGGACAGGGAAAGGTAGGCTATTCCACGTTACAGGGCCGATGTAAGAAAAAGCTCGCTGTCCTTGGGTTTTCATTTTGCGACGGGGGACATTTAACTTTTTTGTGTCTGCAGCTGAACGGTTATTTCTAGCGGGGGTGTAGACAGCGAGAATTTCTTTGAGTGCGAGTGGTGCAGTTTGATTGAAGAAGTTGAAACACATAGTGGCTAGCTTATACCGTATCCTCTGAGCGACGGGGAGCCAATGCAGTGCACGAAGGAGTTTGGATGTGGGAGTTCTCTTGGGACATCTAAAAACTAATCTAACAGCAGTGTTTTGGAATTTTTGCAGTTTGTTTAGCAGAGTGTCAGGAATGCCGGCAAGAAGAGAATTTTCATAATCAAGACGGGACAGAACAAGGAAAGTGTCAAGGGTTTGATTGGCCTGTTGTGAAAGATAGTGACGAATAGTGCTAATTTTCCTTAACTCGTAGTAAGCTAACTGCCCAACTTTGTTCACAGGAACTCTCATAGACAGATCATCATCGAACATGACACCTAAGTTTCTAACAGACTTTGAGAATTCTATCTCACTCTGACCTATGGTTAGTTTCAGGGCCTGATCGAATTCGCCTCCAACGCCAACCAGGAGAGCTTCGGTCTTTGAATCATTAAGTTTGAGTTTGTTCTGGGTCATCCACTGTTTCACATCAGAAATACAAAGTTCACTTACAGAGAGAAGAGGTTGGATTTGACTGGGATGAGTGGAGTTGTAGAGTTGCGTGTCATCAGCAAATGAGCGACTTTTTTTTAAATTATCTCCCTTGCCGCCGCTTGGCGGCGCGTCGGCTCCAAGGGGCTTGGTTGGTACACAGTGACAAGTTCTTTCGCTTAGATTAGACCTGAGTGTTCGAGGTTTTTTTTATTGTTTTCTTGCTGTCGCTTTCAAATCTGTTCACAGTACTAGGCTGGCTGGTTTACTTAGATGTGATTTTTTTAATGCGTGCTAGCTGATATTAGGTTTAGAGCTTGAATTTTCGATATTACACAAGTTCTTTTTCGCTTACAACTCCAGTGTTCGAACCAATGAAAACCACGGAAAGAGATGGCCGTTTCGTTCCTTGCATCTCATTGGCCAGCTTGTCATGAGGTCAGCCCGTGATCACGCGCTGACCTCATGACAGTTGTAAGCGAAAAAGCGAGTTGTAAGCGTAATATCATTGAAAATTCAAGCTCTAAATCTAATATCAGCACGCATTTAAAAAATCACATCTACAAAAATAAACTTGTTTGTACATGTATGAGTACACTGTATGACGGGGTAAGACCCTGCTTGACTCTTGGTCACCATGTACATCCCCCCCATCCCCCACCCTCCATCACTACCTTTGCTTAGCTGTGTTTCAAGAAGGAAACTAAAGCATGTATGTTCATTTCTTCCTTTTTGCTTTCGTCAAATTGTTCATGTATGCAAAAGCAATACGCTCAGAACAACTGTAAAAATTGTGACGGGCCGTCGGCCTTGCAATAAAGAATTCAAAGTCAAAGTCTCTCCCGTCCATCCCAACCTCCTCTCAATCCCCCCCCTCCCCATCCCCTTTTTGTTGGTGGTCTCCACAGACTGTTAGGCAGAACCCGAGTTTTCATGACTTATGGTCTCATTTCTAGTCTTTAAAAAAAAGTTCGCTGGAGCAGCTGGTCTGATCGCCATATTTCAGTTTTGAACCACCGACCCCTGACCTCGCCTCCTCCATCCCTCCCCAGCCCCACAAAGACAACTCCTCCACGCTCTCTTTGGCTCGATGCAACGACCTCGAGTGCGACACTTTCAGAAGTTTCTGCGTTTGATGCGGGACGCCCCGAGAACCTGGAAACAGCCACTCTGTTCACGGCGTGCCCACGCTGCGTCAGAAATCGACCTCCTCGTCCAAATGTTCCCGTATTTCTCAAACAATGCAAATACAGTCTTTTTAGATCAGTAGCTTTTGCAAAGTAAATTGCAACGTAACATGTCATGTCATGCAGGCAACTGAACTAGGGCCGTGGGTGGAAAGAGTTTTAGTGGTGGTGTGTGAGGATGGAGTATGAGGGGAGTGGGAAGGTGAAGTTGGAGGGGGGGGGGGGGGGGAGAGGGGAGAAGCGAGACCCCAAAGCCAAACACGGTTTTACAGTCACCACAGACACCTATGAATGGCTGCCTTGTCTTCCTCTGCAAGTCTTCATTGAGCTGCAGGCAGGCGACTCACAGTCTGGGGTGTCAGCACGCCAATACAGGCAAGGACGGTGATGGATTCGACGCGTCGTCGTCATTACGCCTGCAGGAGGGGCAGACAAAGGGAGCGATGCGGACGAGGGTTGTCCAAGTTTTCCAGTCATTCGTCACCTGACGAGACAAAGGGCTAATTGAGCAGGCAAGACGCTGCGGGGCAGGAGTGTCATCCATCGACACGCACCAGGAAGAACACGACCTGGAGTTAGGCACGGCAGTCTCGCTGCTCCTTGTGACGTCACCATGCATCGATAATGAAGCTGTCTGGGCCACACTGTGGGCTGTCCTTGCCGCACTGCAAGTGCACTGCTGGACATGAGCCAAGACTCAGCTGTGCGCTGCGTACGTCACATGAACGCGTGTCATCATTACCTCCAGGAATATAACTCCTATGACGGAAGAGCCTACGACAGGACACATGAAACCTGACTCTCAGATGGGACACTGTATCAGCTGTCCCTGTCATGTAGACACCCTGTATATGGCCCGCCAGCTGTCCCTGTCATGTAGACACCCTGTATATGGCCTGCCAGCTGTCCCTGTCATGTAGACACCCTGTATATAGCCTGCCAGCTGTCCCTGTCATGTAGACACCCTGTATATGGCCTGCCAGCTGTCCCTGTCATGTAGACACCCTGTATATGGCCTGCCTGCTGTCCCTGCCATGTAGACACCCTGTATATGGCCTGCCTGCTGTCCCTGCCATGTAGACACCCTGTATATGGCCTGCCAGCTGTCCCTGTCATGTAGACACCCTGTATATGACCTGCCAGCTGTCCCTGTCATGTAGACACCCTGTATGTGGCCTGCCAGCTGTCCCTGTCATGTAGACACCCTGTATATGGCCTGCCAGCTGTCCCTGTCATGTAGACACCCTGTATATGGCCTGCCAGCTGTCCCTGTCATGTAGACACCCTGTATATGGCCTGCCAGCTGTCCCTGTCCTGTAGACACCCTGTATATGGCCTGCCAGCTGTCCCTGTCATGTAGACACCCTGTATATGGCCTGCCAGCTGTCCCTGTCATGTAGACACCCTGTATATGGCCTGCCAGCTGTCCCTGTCATGTAGACACCCTGTATATGGCCTGCCTGCTGTCCCTGCCATGTAGACACCCTGTATATGGCCTGCCTGCTGTCCCTGCCATGTAGACACCCTGTATATGGCCTGCCAGCTGTCCCTGTCATGTAGACACCCTGTATATGACCTGCCAGCTGTCCCTGTCATGTAGACACCCTGTATATGGCCTGCCAGCTGTCCCTGTCATGTAGACACCGTGTATATGGCCTGCCAGCTGTCCCTGTCATGTAGACACCCTGTATGTGGCCTGCCAGCTGTCCCTGCCATGTAGACATCCTGTATATGGCCTGCCAGCTGTCCCTGCCATGTAGACACCCTGTATATGGCCTGCCACCTGTCCCTGTCATGTAGACACCCTGTATATGGCCTGCCAGCTGTCCCTGTCATGTAGACACCCTGTATATGGCCTGCCAGCTGTCCCTGTCATGTAGACACCCTGTATATGGCCTGCCAGCTGTCCCTGTCATGTAGACACCCTGTATGTGGCCTGCCAGCTGTCCCTGTCATGTAGACACCCTGTATATGGCCTGCCAGCTGTCCCTGTCATGTAGACACCCTGTATATGGCCTGCCAGCAGCCCCTGCCATGTAGACACCCTGTATATGGCCTGCCAGCTGTCCCTGTCGTGTAGACACTCTGTATATGGCCTGCCAGCTGTCCCTGTCATGTAGACACCTTGTATATGGCTTGCCACCTGCCCCGGCCATGTAAACACCCTGTATATGGCCTGCCACCTGTCCCTGTCATGTAGACACCCTGTATATGGCCTGCCAGCTGTCCCTGTCATGTAGACACCCTGCATATGGCCTGCCAGCTGTCCCTGTCATGTAGACACCCTGTATATGGCCTGCCAGCTGTCCCTGTCATGTAAACACCCTGTATATGGCCTGCCACCTGTCCCTGTCATGTAAACACCCTGTATATGGCCTGCCAGCTGTCCCTGTCATGTAGACACCCTGAATATGGCCTGCCAGCTGTCCCTGTCATGTAGACACCCTGTATATGGCCTGCCAGCTGTCCCTGCCTTGTAGACACCCTGTATATGGCCTCCCAGTTGTCCCTGTCATGTAGACACCCTGTATATGGCCTGCCAGCTGTCCCTGTCAGGTAGACACCCTGTATATGGCCTGCCAGCTGTCCCTGCCATGTAGACACCCTGTATATGGCCTGCCAGCTGTCCCTGTCATGTAGACACCCTGTATATGGCCTGCCAGCTGTCCCTGTCATGTAGACACCCTGTATATGGCCTGCCAGCTGTCCCTGTCATGTAGAGAACCTGTATATAGCCTGCCAGCTGTCCCTGTCATGTAGACACCCTGTATATTGCCTGCCAGCTGTCCCTGTCATGTAGACACCCTGTATATGGCCTGCCAGCTGTCCCTGTCATGTAGTCACCCTGTATATGGCCTGCCAGCTGTCCCTGTCATGTAAACACCCTGACTATGGCCTGCCAGCTGTCCCTGTCATGTAGACACCCTGTATATGGCCTGCCAGCTGTCCCTGCCTTGTAGACACCCTGTATATGGCCTCCCAGTTGTCCCTGTCATGTAGACACCTTGTATATGGCCTGCCCGCTGTCCCTGTCATGTAGACACCCTGTATATGGCCTGCCAGCTGTCCCTGTCATGTAGACACCCTGTATATGGCCTGCCAGCTGTCCCTGTCATGTAGACATCCTGTATATAGCCTGCCAGCTGTCCCTGTCATGTAGACACCCTGTATACGGCCTGCCAGCTGTCCATGTCATGTAGACACCCTGAATATGGCCTGCCAGCTGTGCCAGTCATGTAGACACCCTGTATATGGCCTGCCAGCTGTCCCTGTCATGTAGACACCCTGTATATGGCCTGCCAGCTGTCCCTGTCATGTAGACACCCTGTATATGGCCTGCCAGCTGTCCCTGTCAGGTAGACACCCTGTATATGGCCTGCCAGCTGTCACTGTCATGTAGACACCGTGTATATGGCCTGCCAGCTGTCCCTGTAATGTAGACATCCAGTATATGGCCTGCCACCTGCCCCTGCCATATAGACACCATGTATATGGCCTGCCAACTGTCCTTGTCATGTAGACACCCTGTATATGGCCTGCCAGCTGTCACTGTCATGTAGACACCCTGTATATGGCCTGCCAGCTGTCCCTGTCATGTAGACACTCTGTATGTGGCCTGCCAGCTGTCCCTGTCATGTATACACCCTGTATATGGCCTGCCAGCTGTCCCTGCCATGTAGACACCCTGTATATGGCCTGCCAGCTGTCCCTGTCATGTAGACACCCTGTATATGGCCTCCCAGTTGTCCCTGTCATGTAGACACCCTGTATATGGCCTGCCAGCTGTCCCTGTCATGTAGACACCCTGTATATGGCCTGCCAGCTGTCCCTGTCATGTAGATACCCTGTATATGGCCTGCCAGCTGTCCCTGTCATGTAGACACCCTGTGTATGGCCTGCCAGCTGTCCCTGCCATGTAAACACCCTGTATGTCGCCTGCCACCTGTCCCTGTCATGTACACACCCTGTATATGGCCTGCCAGCTGTCCCTGCCATGTAGACACCCTGAATGTGGCGTGCCACCTGTCCCTGTCATGTAGACACCCTGTATATGGCCTGCCACCTGTCCCTGTCATGTAGACACCCTGTATATGGCCTGCCAGCTGTCCCTGTCATGTAGACACCCTGTATATGGCCTGCCAGCTGTCCCTGTCATGTAGACACCCTGTATATGGCCTGCCAGCTGTCACTGTCATGTAGACACCCTGTATATGGCCTGCCAGCTGTCCCTGTCATGTAGACACCCTGTATATGGCCTGCCAGCTGTCCCTGTCATGTAGACACCCTGTATATGGCCTGCCAGCTGTCCCTGTCATGTAGACACCCTGTATATGGCCTGCCAGCTGTCCCTGTCATGTAGACACCCTGTATATGGCTTGTCAGCTGTCCATGTCATGTAGACACCCTGTATATGGCCTGCCAGCTGTCCCTGTCATGTAGACATCCTGTATATTGCCTGCCAGCTGTCCCTGTCATGTAGACACCCTGAATATGACCTGCCAGCTGTCCCTGTCATGCTGACATCCTGTATATGGCCTGCCAGCTGTCCCTGTCATGTAGGCACCCTGTATATGGCCTGCCAGCTGTCCCTGTCATGTAGACACCCTGTATATGACCTGCCAGCTGTCCCTGTCATGTAGGCACCCTGTATATGGCCTGCCACCTGTCCCTGTCCTGTAGACACCCTGTATGTGGCCTGCCAGCTGTCCCTGTCATGTAGACACCCTGTATATGGCCTGCCAGCTGTCCCTGTCATGTAGACACCCTGTATATGGCCTGCCAGCTGTCCCTGTCATGTAGACACCCTGTATATGGCCTGCCAGCTGTCCCTGTCATGTAGACACCCTGTATATGGCTTGCCAGCTGTCCCCGTCATGTAGACATGCTGCATATGGCCTGCCAGCTGTCCCTGCCATGTAGACACCCTGTATATGGCCTGCCAGCTGTCCCTGTCATGTAGACACCCTGTATATGGCCTGCCAGCTGTCCCTGTCATGTAGACACCCTGTATATGGCCTGCCAGCTGTCCCTGTCGTGTAGACACTCTGTATATGGCCTGCCTGCTGTCCCTGTCATGTAGACATCCTGTATATGGCCTGCCAGCTTTCCCTGCCATGTAGACATCCTGTATATGGCCTGCCACCTGCCCCTGCCATGTAGACACCCTGTATATGGCCTGCCAACTGTCCTTGTCATGTAGACAACTTGTATATGGCCTGCCAGCTGTCCCAGTCATGTAGACACCCTGTATATGGCCTGCCAGCTGTCCCTGTCCTGTAGACACCCTGTATATGGCCTGCCAGCTGTCCCTGTCATGTAGACACCCTGTATATGGCCTGCCAGCTGTCCCTGTCAGGTAGACTACCTGTATATGGCCTGCCAGCTGTCCCTGTCATTAGACACCCTGTATGTGGCCTGCCAGCTGTCCCTGTCATGTAGACACCCTGTATATGGCCTGCCAGCTGTCCCTGTCATGTAGACACGCCTGTATATGGCCTGCCAGCTGTCCCTGTCATGTAGACACCCTGTATATGGCCTGCCAGCTGTCCCTGTCCTGTAGACACCCTGTATATGGCCTGCCAGCTGTCCCTGTCATGTAGACACCCTGTATATGGCCTGCCAGCTGTCCCTGTCATGTAGACACCCTGTATATGGCCTGCCAGCTGTCCCTGTCATGTAGACACCCTGTATATGGCCTGCCTGCTGTCCCTGCCATGTAGACACCCTGTATATGGCCTGCCTGCTGTCCCTGCCATGTAGACACCCTGTATATGGCCTGCCAGCTGTCCCTGTCATGTAGACACCCTGTATATGACCTGCCAGCTGTCCCTGTCATGTAGACACCCTGTATATGGCCTGCCAGCTGTCCCTGTCATGTAGACACCCTGTATATGGCCTGCCAGCTGTCCCTGTCATGTAGACACCCTGTATGTGGCCTGCCAGCTGTCCCTGCCATGTAGACATCCTGTATATGGCCTGCCAGCTGTCCCTGCCATGTAGACACCCTGTATATGGCCTGCCAGCTGTCCCTGTCATGTAGACACCCTGTATATGGCCTGCCAGCTGTCCCTGTCATGTAGACACCCTGTATATGGCCTGCCAGCTGTCCCTGTCATGTAGACACCCTGTATATGGCCTGCCAGCTGTCCCTGTCATGTAGACACCCTGTATGTGGCCTGCCAGCTGTCCCTGTCATGTAGACACCCTGTATATGGCCTGCCAGCTGTCCCTGTCATGTAGACACCCTGTATATGGCCTGCCAGCAGCCCCTGCCATGTAGACACCCTGTATATGGCCTGCCAGCTGTCCCTGTCGTGTAGACACTCTGTATATGGCCTGCCAGCTGTCCCTGTCATGTAGACACCCTGTGTATGGCCTGCCAGCTGTCCCTGCCATGTAGACACCCTGTATATGGCCTGCCAGCTGTCCCTGTCGTGTAGACACTCTGTATATGGCCTGCCAGCTGTCCCTGTCATGTAGACACCTTGTATATGGCTTGCCACCTGCCCGGCCATGTAGACACCCTGTATATGGCCTGCCAGCTGTCCCTGTCATGTAGACACCCTGTATATGGCCTGCCAGCTGTCCCTGTCATGTAGACACCCTGTATATGGCCTGCCAGCTGTCCCTGTCATGTAGACACCCTGTATATGGCCTGCCAGCTGTCCCTGTCATGTAAACACCCTGTATATGGCCTGCCAGCTGTCCCTGTCATGTAGACACCCTGTATATGGCCTGCCAGCTGTCCCTGTCATGTAGACACCCTGTATATGGCCTGCCAGCTGTCCCTGTCATGTAGACACCCTGTATATGGCCTGCCAGCTGTCCCTGCCATGTAGACACCCTGTATATGGCCTGCCAGCTGTCCCTGTCATGTAGACACCCTGTATATGGCCTGCCAGCTGTCCCTGTCATGTAGACACCCTGTATATGGCCTGCCAGCTGTCCCTGTCATGTAGACACCCTGTATATGGCCTGCCAGCTGTCCCTGTCATGTAGACACCCTGTATATGGCCTGCCAGCTGTCCCTGTCATGTAGACACCCTGTATATGGCCTGCCAGCTGTCCCTGTCATGTAGACACCCTGTATATAGGCCTGCCAGCTGTCCCTGTCATGTAGACACCCTGTATATGGCCTGCCAGCTGTCCCTGTCATGTAGACACCCTGTATATGGCCTGCCAGCTGTCCCTGTCATGTAGACACCCTGTATATGGCCTGCCAGCTGTCCCTGTCATGTAGACACCCTGTATATAGCCTGCCAGCTGTCCCTGTCATGTAGACACCCTGTATATGGCCTGCCAGCTGTCCCTGTCATGTAGACACCCTGTATATGGCCTGCCAGCTGTCCCTGTCATGTAGACACCCTGTATATGGCCTGCCAGCTGTCCCTGTCATGTAGACATCCTGTATATAGCCTGCCAGCTGTCCCTGTCATGTAGACACCCTGTATACGGCCTGCCAGCTGTCCCTGTCATGTAGACACCCTGAATATGGCCTGCCAGCTGTGCCAGTCATGTAGACACCCTGTATATGGCCTGCCAGCTGTCCCTGTCATGTAGACACCCTGTATATGGCCTGCCAGCTGTCCCTGTCATGTAGACACCCTGTATATGGCCTGCCAGATGTCCCTGTCAGGTAGACACCCTGTATATGGCCTGCCAGCTGTCACTGTCATGTAGACACCGTGTATATGGCCTGCCAGCTGTCCCTGTAATGTAGACATCCTGTATATGGCCTGCCACCTGCCCCTGCCATATAGACACCATGTATATGGCCTGCCAACTGTCCTTGTCATGTAGACACCCTGTATATGGCCTGCCAGCTGTCACTGTCATGTAGACACCCTGTATATGGCCTGCCAGCTGTCCCTGTCATGTAGACACTCTGTATGTGGCCTGCCAGCTGTCCCTGTCATGTAGACACCCTGTATATGGCCTGCCAGCTGTCCCTGCCATGTAGACACCCTGTATATGGCCTGCCAGCTGTCCCTGTCATGTAGACACCCTGTATATGGCCTGCCAGCTGTCCCTGTCATGTAGACACCCTGTATATGGCCTGCCAGCTGTCCCTGTCATGTAGACACCCTGTATATGGCCTGCCAGCTGTCCCTGTCATGTAGATACCCTGTATATGGCCTGCCAGCTGTCCCTGTCATGTAGACACCCTGTGTATGGCCTGCCAGCTGTCCCTGCCATGTAAACACCCTGTATGTCGCCTGCCACCTGTCCCTGTCATGTACACACCCTGTATATGGCCTGCCAGCTGTCCCTGCCATGTAGACACCCTGAATGTGGCGTGCCACCTGTCCCTGTCATGTAGACACCCTGTATATGGCCTGCCACCTGTCCCTGTCATGTAGACACCCTGTATATGGCCTGCCAGCTGTCCCTGTCATGTAGACACCCTGTATATGGCCTGCCAGCTGTCCCTGTCATGTAGACACCCTGTATATGGCCTGCCAGCTGTCACTGTCATGTAGACACCCTGTATATGGCCTGCCAGCTGTCCCTGTCATGTAGACACCCTGTATATGGCCTGCCAGCTGTCCCTGTCATGTAGACACCCTGTATATGGCCTGCCAGCTGTCCCTGTCATGTAGACACCCTGTATATGGCCTGCCAGCTGTCCCTGTCATGTAGACACCCTGTATATGGCTTGTCAGCTGTCCATGTCATGTAGACACCCTGTATATGGCCTGCCAGCTGTCCCTGTCATGTAGACATCCTGTATATTGCCTGCCAGCTGTCCCTGTCATGTAGACACCCTGAATATGACCTGCCAGCTGTCCCTGTCATGCTGACATCCTGTATATGGCCTGCCAGCTGTCCCTGTCATGTAGGCACCCTGTATATGGCCTGCCACCTGTCCCTGTCCTGTAGACACCCTGTATGTGGCCTGCCAGCTGTCCCTGTCATGTAGACACCCTGTATATGGCCTGCCAGCTGTCCCTGTCATGTAGACACCCTGTATATGGCCTGCCAGCTGTCCCTGTCATGTAGACACCCTGTATATGGCTTGCCAGCTGTCCCCGTCATGTAGACATGCTGCATATGGCCTGCCAGCTGTCCCTGCCATGTAGACACCCTGTATATGGCCTGCCAGCTGTCCCTGTCATGTAGACACCCTGTATATGGCCTGCCAGCTGTCCCTGTCATGTAGACACCCTGAATATGACCTGCCAGCTGTCCCTGTCATGTAGACACCCTGTATATGGCCTGCTAGCTGTCCCTGTCATGTAGGCACCCTGTATATGGCCTGCCAGCTGTCCCTCCCATGTAGACACCCTGTATATGGCCTGCCAGCTGTCCCTGTCGTGTAGACACTCTGTATATGGCCTGCTGCTGTCCCTGTCATGTAGACATCCTGTATATGGCCTGCCAGCTGTCCCTGCCATGTAGACATCCTGTATATGGCCTGCCACCTGCCCCTGCCATGTAGACACCCTGTATATGGCCTGCCAACTGTCCTTGTCATGTAGACAACTTGTATATGGCCTGCCAGCTGTCCCAGTCATGTAGACACCCTGTATATGGCCTGCCAGCTGTCCCTGTCCTGTAGACACCCTGTATATGGCCTGCCAGCTGTCCCTGTCATGTAGACACCCTGTATATGGCCTGCCAGCTGTCCCTGTCAGGTAGACTACCTGTATATGGCCTGCCAGCTGTCCCTGTCATGTAGACACCCTGTATATGGCCTGCCAGCTGTCCCTGTCATGTAGACATCCTGTATATGGCCTGCCACCTGCCCCTGCCATATAGACACCATGTATATGGCCTGCCAACTGTCCTTGTCATGTAGACACCCTGTATATGGCCTGCCAGCTGTCCCTGTCATGTAGACACCCTGTATATGGCCTGCCAGCTGTCCCTGCCATGTAGACACCCTGTATATGGCCTGCCAGCTGTCCCTGTCATGTAGACACCCTGTATATGGTCTGCCAACTGTCCCTGTCATGTAGACACCCTGTATATGGCCTGCCAACTGTCCCTGTCATGTAGACACCCTGTATGTGGCCTGCCAGCTGTCCCTGTCATGTAGACACCCTGTATATGGCCTGCCAGCTGTCCCTGTCATGTAGACACCCTGTATATGGCCTGCCAGCTGTTCCTGTCCTGTAGACACCCTGTATATGGCCTGCCAGCTGTCCCTGTCATGTAGACACCCTGTATATGGCCTGCCAGCTGTCCCTGTCATGTAGACACCGTGTATATGGCCTGCCAGCTGTCCCTGTCATGTAGACACCCTGTATATGGCCTGCCAGCTGTCCCTGTCATGTAGACACCCTGTATATGGCCTGCCAGCTGTCCCTGCCATGTAGACACCCTGTATATGGCCTGCCAGCTGTCCCTGTCATGTAGACACCCTGTGTATGGCCTGCCAGCTGTCCCTGTCATGTAGACACCCTGTATATGGCCTTCCAACTGTCCCTGTCATGTAGCACCCTGTATATGGCCTGCCAACTGTCCCTGTCATGTAGACACCCTGTATATGGCCTGCCAGCTGTCCCTGTCATGTAGACACCCTGTATATGGCCTGCCAGCTGTCCCTGTCATGTAGACACCGTGTATATGGCCTGCCAGCTGTTCCTGTCATGTACGAACGAACGAAATGATTTTAATGTATAGGCCACCGGCCCATTACATTGGAGCGAAACGCAAAGAAAACACGAACATCAAAATTAAAAAAAGAAAAAGGAAAAAGAAAAAAAGAAAGAGAGAAAAAAATCACTATCAAAAGTTAGTCAAAAACTGGCAACCAGTTTCGGCACATGCAACGAGCACGCGTGAAAACGATTAATTTCTCGAAATGTTCATTTTTTGCGTGCAACGCGTGGAGGTTGCTGGCGCGTCGGCGACGTCCTGCTCGTTGTGGGCTTGCTTAGGCCCGTCGCACACTAGGCGTCCATTTGTGACGCAAGCTGCTTGCGACCTACGGCGCTTGGCCGCTAGCTGTGAGCCGCTTGCGTCCTCATCTCGCACACTCGCAGCTTGACGCGAGCGGCACTTGCCATATTTGGAAAGTCTCGCGCAGAAACCGAGACTGACCGAGAAAACCTGTATTGACGCGTTAGAATCATCGCGTCGCTCGACTGACACTGCAGTCTTTCTGTGCTGAGTTATGGGGGAACTGCAACTGCGTAAAATGATATCGTGTGATAATTATTTCTTCCAATGATGTCACTTGACAGGTGAGAGAGTAGACTCGATCTGTCAGAGTTGACCGCTCGCTTGTTGTTGTCACCGTGACCTACTCTAACTCAGCGTGTCACGGTTGTTGATGTCAATCGCGACCACTACTCGACTGCTTCGCGTTCAGTTTTCGACCACTTCGAATACCTGTCGCAGGCTCTACTTAGGGTGACTGTGGTGCCGAGCCTGATATTTCTCTAGGCTGTCGATGTGTTATTTATAGTGTTAAGCAAGGTTTCTGCGTGTGTATTCGTCTGTGACGATCTCTGCTGTCCCGTTGTAAATAGGTGCCACTCGATCAAGCGATTGATCCGTGTGTGTGTTTGTTTGTGTGTGTGTGTGTGTGTGTGTGTGTGTGTGTTTGTGTGTGTGAGTGCGTGTGTGTGTGTGTGTGTGTGTGTGTGTGTGTGTGTGTGTGTGTGTGTGTGTGTGTGTGTGTGTGTGTGTGTGTGTTTGTTTTTGTGTGTGTGTGTGTGTGTGTGTGTGTGTGTGTGTGTGTGTGTGTGTGTTGTGTGTTCATGTGTGTGTGTGTCTGTGTGTACGTCAGTTTATGTTTGCCTGTGTGTATGTTTGTGTGCGAGACTGTGTGTGTGTGTGTGTGTGTGTGTGTGTGTGTGTGTGTGTATGTGCGTGTGTGTGTGCGTGTGCGTTCATGTGCTGTGTTGTCAAAAGCTACTCTTCTCATGATTTTTATTAAAAGCAGTTGAATGCTCTATGAAGAAATTATCAGAGCAGCGGTATTCAACATACGTTCCGTCACATGACCATAGCCACAATGATGATTGATAGTGCAAATATTTAACAACCAAGTAACTACGGTCAAAACAAAAATTGAATAGTACTGATTATTACCAAATCATGTGTTCATTGCAGACGACAGCACTCATCAAATATTTGGAAGGGGTTACAAGTGAGCAACAAGCAAGCAGCAAATATGTAATTCAAGTAAATGTAACTTTTTGTAATGTAAGAGCTGTTTCTTCTCTTCTCTGAGGTAATAACAACAAAAAAGGTGACACGTGCACAATATCACTGCAATGTAGATTAGAAATTAACACTCCGACACGTTGGGAGCCGTGAAAATTCTAGGCTGCAATGCAGTGTGTGGATTACTTCTAATCATCTCAGTTCCGAGTTCAGTTTCTGCAGGACCTTCGACTTCGTAGAAAACTTTATCACCCCTTGTAATGGCATCACTGTTTTTAACAGCTAAACTACGGAGATAAAAGATACATCAGCACTGCATCATTTGAATAACATGTTTAATCGAACGCTGACGAAAACTATGCCGAAATTTCAAACTTACCACTCCAGCCTTTCTTCATCTCCACCCCAATCCACAGGAGACTCTCCCGGGTCTTGTCACGATCATAATAACTTTTCATCCCGAGATTGTAGAGATTTTCTTGCCTGCCCTTGCAAACAATCTGATTGGCCACGTCCAAGCGTCTAGGCGCTCGGAAATAGAGACGACCCTACTTCCAAGCGCCTGACGCTTGGACGCAAGCGGCTGGGCGCGCGCAGCCGAATCAGCCGGCGGCTTCCCTCGCACACTGTACTGCGCGTTCAAAATACGCCAGCTGCTTGGCTGCTTGGCTGCTTGGACGCCTAGTGTGCGACGGGCCTTACGCTGGCGCGTTGACGAACAGCTGATCGAGGAGGAAGTACAGGTCGAGTATCACCGGGTGCACTTGTACGTGTCGACAGGAAGGTCCACTTGTCTGATGCCTCGGGATCGTGCAGGCAATCTGTAGAGGTAGCTGGAAAAGATGGAGAAGATGGAGCCTCGTCTGTCACTTTGCCCGGATCACAAGCCTCTGCAATGCTGGTTTCTAATGCGCTCACTTGTTCCTGCATGGTACGGGACATGCTCCGAGCCATCTCGCTCATCAGCTTCTGCAGGTCCTCCAACGTTGCCTCTTTCCTAGCGGATGGAACCGTGCTAACGGGAGGGTCATCGGGAAGGTGTGGTGCCTCTTCTGCAGGGGAATCCTTCTTGGAGGCCGAGGTTTCTGCTTCTTCCATGTCATCACAGCTGGAGGGGGCAGAGGTCACGGGTGGTAGGGTGACGTAATCGGGCGGCACTTGGGAGCGAGTACTTCGTGCATCAGCGTGAACACAAACAGTTTCTTTCACGACATCATTTCCGACAGAATTTGTTCGCGAAATATACTCGAAATGTCTCTGCTCACCCCTCTGTCGATGTTTTTCTGCCCGTTGTTGGTCCCGTCGTCTCTGTGCTGGAGTCTTCCTGCGCCAAAAGCCACGCTTGTTGCTCGTGAGCAATGGCTGACCGTCGCGCTGTCTGAATCTTAACACGACGACGACACTGCCACCTTCACCGTCAACCTTCCAACTTGTAGGCTCCTCGGTCATCAGCAGGGATGTCAGAAGCGTATCCAAGGCAGCTGGAAGTCCAGCGACTGGCATGGTGCTACTGTCACTTAACGGTAGTGTGAACTGGCCGGAGCAAGACAGACACGCCCTACCGGCGCGAGCGCTAGCCGCTGAGTGTTCCTGTCATGTAGAAACCCTGTGTATGGCCTGCCAACTGTCCCTGCCATGTACACACCATGTATATGGCCTGCCAGTTGTCCCTGTCATGTAGACATCCTGTATATGGCCTGCCAGCTGTCCCTGTCATGTAAACACCCTGTATATGGCCTCCCAGTTGTCCCTGTCATGTAGACACCCTGTATATGGCCTGCCAGCTGTCCCTGTCATGTAGACACCCTGTATATGGCCTGCCAGCTGTACCTGTCATGTAGACACCCTGTATATGGCCTCCCAGTTGTCCCTGTCATGTAGACATCCTGTATATGGCCTGCCAGTTGTCCCTGTCATGTAGACACCCTGTATGTGGCCTGCCAGCTGTCCCTGTCATGTAGACACCCTACCCTGTATATGGCCTGCCAGCTGTCCCTGCCATGTAGACACCCTGTATATGACCTACCAGCTGTCCCTGTCATGTAGACACCCTGTATATGGCCTGCCAGCTGTCCCTGTCATGTAGACACCCTGTATATGGCCTGCCAGCTGTCCCTGTCATGTAGACACCCTGTATATGGCCTGCCAGCTGTCCCTGCCATGTAGACACCCTGTATATGGCCTGCCAGCTGTCCCTGTCATGTATACACCCTGATTGTGGCCTGCCAACTGTCCCTGTCATGTAGACACCCTGTATGTGGCCTGCCAGCTGACCCTGTCATGTAGACACCCTGTATATGACCTGCCAGCTGTTCCTGCTATGTAGACACCCTGTATATGGCCTGCCAACTGTCCCTGTCATGTAGACACCCTGTATATGGCCTGCCAGCTGACCCTGTCATGTAGACACCCTGTATATGACCTGCCAGCTGTTCCTGCCATGTAGACACCCTGTATATGGCCTGCCAGCTGTCCCTGTCATGTAGATACCCTGTATATGGCCTGCCAGCAGCCCCTGCCATGTAGACACCCTCTATATGGCCTGCCAGCTGTCCCTGTCATGTAGACACCCTGTATATGGCCTGCCAGCTGTCCCTGCCATGTAGACACCCTGTATATGGCCTGCCAGCTGTCCCTGTCATGTAGACACCGTGTATATGGCCTGCCAGCTGTCCCTGTCATGTAGACATCCTATATATGGCCTGCCAGTTGTCCCTGTCATGTAGACATCCTGTATATGGCCTGACAACTGTCCCTGTCATGTAGACACCCTGTATATGGCCTGCCAGCTGTCCCTGTCATGTAGACACCCTGTATATGGCCTGCCAGCTGTCCCTGCCATGTAGATTCCCTGTATATGGCCTGCCAGCTGTCCCTGTCATGTAGACACCCTGTATATGGCCTGCCAGCTGTCCCTGTCATGTAGACACCCTGTATATGGCCTGCCAGCTGTCCCTGTCATGTAGACACCCTGTATATGGCCTGCCAGCTGTCCCTGCCATGTAGACACCCTGTATATGGCCTGCCAGCTGTCCCTGTCATGTAGACACCGTGTATATGGCCTGCCAGCTGTCCCTGTCATGTAGACACCCTGTATATGGCCTGCCAGCTGTCCCTGTCATTTAGACACCCTGTATATGATCTGCCACCTGTCCCTGTCATGTAGACACCCTGTATATGGCCTGCCAGCTGTCCCTGTCATGTAGACACCCTGTATATGGCCTGCCAGCTGTCCCTGTCATGTAGACACGGTTTATATGGCCTGCCAGCTGTCCCTGTCATGTAGACATCCTGTATATGGCCTGCCAGTTGTCCCTGTCATGTAGACATCCTGTATATGGCCTGCCAGCTGTCCCTGTCATGTAGACACCCTGTATATGGCCTGACAACTGTCCCTGTCATGTAGACACCCTGTATATGGCCTTACAACTGTCCCTGTCATGTAGACACCCTGTATATGACCTGCCAGCTGTCCCTGCCATGTAGACACCCTGTATATGGCCTGCCAGCTGTCCCTGTCATGTAGACACCCTGTATATGGCCTGCCAGCTGTCCCTGTCATGTAGACACCCTGTATATGGCCTGCCAGCTGTCCCTGTCATGTAGACACTCTGTATATGGCCTGCCAGTTGTCACTGCCATGTAGACATCCTGTATATATCCTGTCAGAGGCCTGTCATGAGCACAGTTTCCATCATAGCATAAGAAAAACCGGGGACATGTTTCAGTTAATTGCAGGATGCACGTGCCTCATGCACTCCACAGATGCAACGATGTGCTCTGCGAGGTACCAGGAGAACGTGTGTAGTCTATCGTTACCACAATGGATCGTGGGAGATCCCGCTGGCTGACAGCTGGCAAAGAGTCCATGCTTTGCTCCTAGGAGGACGACTTTGGCGTCACGTTCTGCAGAGGAGAGGTGTCTCCAGACGTCTATTTGGTTTGGACTGTGCTTTCCTGGATCGGGTCTGAGACAACGACAACTACGATGTGAGACAGGCAATGACAACTACGATGTGAGACAGGCTTACACAGCCTTCCTGCTCACACAGCCTTCCTACTTAGACAGCCTTCTTACTCACACAGCCTTCCTACTTAGACAGCCTTCTTACTCACACAGCCTTCCTACTTAGACAGCCTTCTTACTTACACAGCCTTCCTACTTACACAGCCTTCCTGCTCACACAGCCTTCCTACTTAGACAGCCTTCTTACTTACACAGCCTTCCTACTTACACAGCCTTCCTGCTCACACAGCCTTCCTACTTAGACAGCCTTCTTACTTACACAGCCTTCCTGCTCACACAGCCTTCCTACTTACACAGCCTTCCTACTTAGACAGCCTTCTTACTTACACAGCCTTCCTACTTACACAGTTCCTTCCTACTTACACAGCCTTCCTACTTACACAGCCTTCCTACTTACTCAGCCTTCCTGCTCGCACAGCCTTCCTGCTTACACAGCCTTCCTACTTACTCAGCCTTCCTGCTCGCACAGCCTTCCTGCTTACACAGCCTTCCTGCTTACACAGCCTTCCTACTTACACAGCCTTCCTACTTACACAGCCTTCCTACTTAGACAGCCTTCTTACTTACACAGCCTTCCTACTTACACAGTTCCTTCCTACTTACACAGCCTTCCTACTTACACAGCCTTCCTACTTACTCAGCCTTCCTGCTCGCACAGCCTTCCTGCTTACACAGCCTTCCTACTTACACAGCCTTCCTACTTACACAGCCTTCCTACTTACACAGCCTTCCTACTTACACAGCCTTCCTACTTACACAGCCTTACACACAAGTATTACGTTTCTCTCAAGCTTGAAGTTTCTGTCAAGGTCAAACAACAATTTCTCCTCGCAGCCAGCTTTCTCTCTCCCAGGAAATCTCAGAGTTGACGTTTTGATTCGAGCTCGAGACACACTTCTGGAGGAATCTCTCCCATGGGGAGGCCCGTGTAGAATCAGAGCAACAAGGAACGCTTCCTCACTTGTCTACGCACACACGCCCATGAAGTCAACGTTTGCCCCACCAGGCTGAACAACAGAGCAGGCAGAGTGAACTGGTGGAGAAAGACGCAGGTTTAACGCACCGGACATTGAAGACTGCTATAGCTAGCACACTACCCTGGTTCGTTCCTAGACTGGCCACACATGTAGGTCATTCCCCCTGCGGTGAGTGACGTCACATTTTTCTTGCTGATCGTAGATTCCCCAACTAAGCGGTTCAGGGACGTAAGTGAGTGCGAGAATGTCTCATACCGTGCTTCAAGAGTGTTATATTTTACAGACAGTTGAATGCGAGAATATCATTTCTACAAAAATGGCCAACTATCTCTAGAAATGCGTTAAGAATTTGCTGTTTACCGACAAATAAGTGCGTTGCCTACATATGTTTTAGTACGAGAGTGAGTCGAGTAGTGTTCAGGAGTTTTGCCAGATGAAAGTTCTACCAGCTGACACGTCGCTTACTACGAATCCTCCTTCCATCAACCAGCACGTGCTACACGTTCTCTGCACCATCTTTCCCCTCTGTTTGGGAGCCGCCTCTCCACACGCAAACAACACACACACAATGCTACGCGCGTGGAGACTCAGCACACTCAGGGTCAGGGTCAAGGCCGAGGTGGTCACGCTCGGTCGCCCTCTCCGAGGGTCGTGTCCAGTCCGCAGGTCTGTTGAACACAGGGAGGAGGGTCGTGTCCAGTCCGCAGGTCTGTTGAACACAGGGAGGAGGGTCGTGTCCAGTCCGCAGGTCTGGTGAACACAGGGAGGAGGAGGGGGGGGGGGGAGGGGTTTGGTGTTCCCCTTGGTTTCTCCATGGATCCAATATAGAATGATAATAATAATAATAATAATAATAATAATAATAATAATAATAATAATAATAATAATAATAATAATAATAATAATAATAATAATAATAATAATTATTTATTATACTTATAAAGCGCCTTTCCCGAGGTTCTAAGCGCGTAACATATATACATACATATACAAAATAAACATACAACACACAGTCTATACATTTAGTCATCCAGTCATAGTCAAACACATGCATTCAGATGTACACAGTCAGACTGACAATATACTATACAAATATTTATACAGATGTCAAGATGTACGTGGGGGTAGAGGAGGGGGGGGGGGGGGGGGTTGCGGCAGGATTCTAACGAATTCACAAGTAATATTGCTGAAAAAGGTAGGTTTTCAGGTTGGATTTGTAGGAAGAGATGGAGGTAGAGTGTCGGATATTGTGAGGGAGAGAATTCCACAGTTGAGGGCCATAGTATGAGAAAGAGCAAAAGCCATGATGTAATGTCCATGGTTTCTCACTCCTCTCTTGTCCCCCCCTTCTCTCTGTCTCTCTCTGTCTGTCTGTCTGTCTCTCTCTCTCTCTCTCTCTCTCTCTCTCTCTCTCTCTCTCTCTCTCTCTCTCTCTCTCCCTCTCTCTCTCTATGTCTCTCTCTCTGTCTCTCTCTCTCTGTCTCTCTCTCTCTGTCGCTTTCTCTGTGTCTCTCTGTGTCTCTGTCTCTGTCTCTGTCTCTTTCTCTCTCTCTCTCTCTGTGTCTCTCTGTGTCTCTCTGTGTCTCTCTGCGTCTCTGTCTCTGTCTCTGTCTCTCTCTCTGTCTATCTCTCTCTGTCTATCTCTCTCTGTCTATCTCTCTCTGTCTATCTCTCTCTCTGTCTATCTCTCTCTGAATATCTCTCTCTGACTATCTCTCCCTCCCTCCCCTAACTCCTCCGTCTCGTCTCCAAATATTGGGCACATTTTAATGGACAGAACAGAAATTATTTTCTGCAGAACTCACGCTCCTCACAGGTGTTCACTTCCTCGTTCCACTGTACCGGGTGGCGACAAGACTTGTTGGGGAGGGGTTGGTACCCGTTTAAGGACAGGTAGAGAGTAAAGAAGCAAGGCAGCGAAGCTGATCAGAACAAAGTGGGACTCACGTAGATCTTGTCCTGTCTGTAGCGTTCATGCAGCTCCTCCAGCAGGATGCCCTCGTCTAGCTTGGCTAGTGTGGTCAGGTCTTCAACGGTACCCAGCTGTGCGTGCTCCATAGCGCAAATAAATTATGTCCACCCCGTGTCACAGGCCCGCTCAGGTAGTCTGTCCTCTGCCACAGAGTTCGATAGCTGGTGTAGTCACCTGGTGTAGGCCGACACGATCTCCTCTCAGAACTCGCTTCCAATGTATTCAAATGTTTCAAATGCGGCCTACTTTCGTCGGCCTCTCACGCGTTGAGCAATGACTTCTAAACATAGCTCTCTGATCCGCGGCCGAGCCACGATTGTGACGTCAAGCATCGTGAGTCAAACTTGAGTCGCTCTAGTGGAACTGAGTCTATGATGCGGTGGACAAACGATCCTCACGGCGTGACCATATTCAACAAGCGCCCCTCTACCGCTTCCAGGAACAGGAGTGGGATACTCTCACCTCGACTTGACCCTGCACCCATTTACCTTAATTTGTCATCGTGTGAGTGACGTCGTCTTGTCACGTTTGTCTCTAGACGTCCGTGTCTGTCTCATCCCAACGTGACAGCTGAGAAACTAACAGAAACGAACGACTTATGCAACATGAGTAAGGTTGCACGCACGCACACACACACACATGCACATACACACATAAACACACATAAACATGCACACCACACACACGCACACACACAGATCCCGACACACAATGACACACACACACACCGACATACACACACACACACACCCCCGACACACACACACACACACACACACACACACACACGCACGCACGCACACGCACACACACCGTCACACACACACACACACACCGACATACACACACACACACACACAGACATACACACACACACACACATACACACACACACACACACACACACACGTACCCGGATAAAAAGTCTTTGTTCGGTTTGGGACTGAAAGTTACACCAGAAATGTCGACATATAATCTCCGTTTGCCGCACAGAGAACGCTTGGAAAAGTTTACCTTAGCTGTCTGTAGATGAGGCGAAAGTGGTTTGCTGCGATGGAGTCAGTGTGGCTATTAGACGCTGGTCACTAAGGGCTGTGCCCCCACACCCCTGCCTGATGGTCAGCGCCCTGATGAGATCGAAGATGTCATAACTGTAGACAATAAGATCGAAGATGTCATAACTGTAGACAATAAGATCGAAGATGTCATAACTGCAGATATAAGATCGAAGATGTCATGACTGCGTATGTAACGACTTGTCTGTACGGGGTTCTTATTGTATGCGCCGGGAAGTCGAAGACCGCAAAAGGCTTTATTCACGCACTGGTCGATACACAGCGATCCCAATCGGTAATCAGCATTGCCAGTATAACATTACTGGATTATAGGAGGATACATTCGCTGTTTTCCACTCTCTTACACGTGTCTTCTGTGTCTGTCGTGTGCTCCCTCACGCATTTTGCCCACGCTCTCACTGTCGGAACTACTCCATAAAGACTCGAGTACTCCTCATGAAGGAATTTTCGCACTCACCTGTCTTCTTAAGCTCTCACCTTTTCTGTCTTGTGCACTCTCACATGCGCGTACTCACACCTTGTATACCTTTTGGGTGCTTAATAAAATCATCTAGCACTAATTAGAGCCGCCAGACCGCCACCAATCTGCGCTAACGAAGTCACGTGACCCATCAAAATGCATGGTGCGCGCTGGCTATGTCACGTAACTAGGCAACGCCATGTGGAGAGGTCTGGCGTATTTTCTCGAAGACGCTACGATGTTCTAGTATATTGTATCACCTTCACAACACAGACGAGGAGATCGAGTGTGTCATGACTGTAGACGATGAGATCGAAGATGCAATGACTGTAGACAATAAGATCGAATATGCAATGACTGTAGACAATAAGATCGAATATGCAATGACTGTAGACTATGAGATCGAATATGCAATGACTGTAGACAATAAGATCGAATATGCAATGACTGTAGACAATAAGATCGAAGATGCAATGACTGTAGACAATAAGATCGAAGATTCAATGACTGTAGACAATAAGATTGAATATGCAATGACTGTAGACAATAAGATCGAATATGCAATGACTGTAGACAATAAGATCGAATATGCAATGACTGTAGACTATGAGATCGAATATGCAATGACTGTAGACAATAAGATCGAATATGCAATGACTGTAGACAATAAGATCGAAGATGCAATGACTGTAGACAATAAGATCGAAGATTCAATGACTGTAGACAATAAGATTGAATATGCAATGACTGTAGACAATAAGATCGAATATGCAATGACTGTAGACAATGAGATCGAACATGCAATGACTGTAGACAATGAGATCGAAGATGCAATGACTGTAGACGACGAGATCGAACATGCAATGACTGTAGACGATGAGATCGAATATGCAATGACTGTAGACTATGAGATCGAATATGCAATGACTGTAGACAATAAGATCGAATATGCAATGACTGTAGACAATAAGATCGAAGATGCAATGACTGTAGACAATAAGATCGAAGATTCAATGACTGTAGACAATAAGATTGAATATGCAATGACTGTAGACAATAAGATCGAATATGCAATGACTGTAGACAATGAGATCGAACATGCAATGACTGTAGACAATGAGATCGAAGATGCAATGACTGTAGACGACGAGATCGAACATGCAATGACTGTAGACGATGAGATCGAACATGCAATGACTGTAGACGATGAGATCGAACATGCAATGACTGTAGACGACGAGATAAGAAGGCATAGATGAAGACTACTCAGAGTGTGTGATGGATGGATGTAATGATGGATGGATGGATGTAATGATGGATGGTGTTACGAATCGAATGTGCCGAATGGTGTGTGCACGTGATTAGGTTTTGACTGTGATTATTTTTAGCATGAGTTGTTGGCGTAGTGACCAAGGAGTGTTCACGTGTGAGCGACTGATCTGATTGATTGTATATTTGCCGGGTGAAAGCTGTGTGCGACACTCGAGCGATTGAACCCCATGGAGACGGGTGACTGCTGATTTTATCTGTTATCCTGCTACATTGTAAATACCGCGGATGTAAGATGATTGATAGGGAAGGAACGGATGAGTGAGTCTGTGTTATTTTCAGGGTTATTTGGTACAGCGAGTGCGGAGACGACAGCGGAGGCTACGAGCTATAGACCCATCCACACGGCCTACGCGGTCGCTGGGCTTAGCCAATCGCTGGCGCGGAACTAGTATATTTTTAGCGCAGACTTCTCTGGCTCACACTGGTATCACAAATACGGCACTGTCTGGAACCAGCGTCTCTTTGACTCCATCACGCGTTTTCGCTTCGGTTCTAGCCTATCGCACAACCACAACAAAATGGTTGTTCACTGCCAGTGAGGCACATGCTCTGGTGATCAACGATATCCCGATAAAATAGTAGGAGGCAAATTGCATCAATTTCCCTCTGTAAAAAGCAGAAGAGCCGATGCCATGGCGTGGATCAAGGCGTGCTGCCGGCCACACGATCAGCTAAATCTCAACCGGCTTAATAAAAACAAAGGAGTCTGCGCGGGGGTGAGTCTCAGATCTGCATTTGAAATTGAACATTACTGTTGTTTAACATAAGTTTATTCATTTCTAGGCTTCAGGAAGCAAATTTTGGGAGGGAGCGTGAGGGTTGAGTGAGGATAGACGTACAGTAACGCTTCATTGCGAGGATGATGCTTATGTACCTTACCATCTCATTACACAGCTTGTCTGTCGTGATGGTAGTTCTGAGATTTTGGGTAGAGCACGGTTATACAAAGCTCCAGGATTAGAACAGAATATATCCCATCCAACGTAAGCGAAGAGCAAAGGTTCACCCCTGTCTCGATCAAGTCTTCGAATCGAGCGTGGTTGGTAAATTTCTTTCTCATCAATGCAACTAGTGAAGGTAAAGGTAGTAGTTTTGTATAGCGACTCTACACCAACCCGAGGCGCTCAATCCGTTTTAAACTTAACTACCTGATCACTGGAACACTTGATCAACATTTTACAGGCACCTGACAACAGACAGATACGACGCTCATTGTCACGCAGATGCCAGCACCACCTCCACTTCCCGAGCTGTCACCTCCACAGTTGAATCCTCTTGCTCATAGATCTTAATTTCGTCTAAATAACATGAGTAGTATTTATTCATACCCCTGTCTATCACAGTCTGAGAAATCTTCTCGCTGTCTGGCAAAAATGAGACACAAATGCTGTCCGGAATACAACGCAACGAGTCAGTCGGCGTTCGCGTGGAAGCCATTTTGCCGCCTGCATGTGATACCACGCGAGCTACAGCGAGAAAGGGCGTGGCTGTGGATGGAGCAATACCGGCACGGGCCGATGTGGAGACTGTCGGTGGGGGGCCGCTTGAGCGCTTGAGCTTGAGCTTGAGCGTCTGTAGACCGAGTGTCGGCGGGGGCCGCACGTTAACTCCTGAGAGCCCGGGTGTGGGCCGGAGCTGGTGATAGATTGTGTGTGTGTGTGCCTAATACACCTCATTATACATCTATGCTGGTGTTCGTGTTTTTTTTTGTTTATTTTCATTTGTGCGGGTGTGACGTACTTGTTCTTTGATCAAATTAACTCGTTTAAATGTCTAGGGGAAGAACCAAAGCACGCACCTTCATTCCTCCATTCACACGCTAGATGGTAATTGTCTAAATGAAGTAATGGCAAAAACGGTATCAATTCAAAGGAAGTAGTTTAATTTTCATGAATGCATTTACCAGTGAATGGTGACTGAGCGACAAACGCTACAATAAATGCATAGAATGCAAGTAGAAAACAATCAATTCAGTTCAGCAATTTGAAGCGAGACAAGTAAAAAGAAAACAATGAAAAGAAAGATGTCTGCCCGAGCCGAGGTAATTAACTAAATGTACTTATCTGACCCTTTCGATGAAAAACGTGCAGGTGGAGAAGCACGGACCTAAACCCCACGCTCACCGCGTTAGCACCGGGGTTGGAATTGGGGGGAGGAGGGGGTCTGAGTGCACCGACATTGCAGCCGGTGACCCTGGAGGGAAAACACCACAGTCGATGAAACAGCTGAAACTTGGCATTCTTTCATTCTCTCTCTCTCTCTGGCATTCCTTCTTCTTCTGCGTCGTGTCGAGGGAACTGGCTCCTACGTCTTCTTCTTCTTCTTCCTCGGAAAGGAGTCGGTCTGCTCTCCAACAAGACAGGCCACCACACTTTAGCAAAGCAGGCAAGCTGGCTGGCAGGCAAGCTGGCTGTTCAACATTCCACCACCCCCTGGCAGAGGGGTTCGCTTCCAACTGGCTCCGGGCCGGCTGAGGTTTCTTACTATTCCCATTCTACGTTTCTCTATATGGCCACCGCCAAGTATAAACCTAACAAGCAGGGCGCCAGCATCTTCACGGACACTGCTTTTGCTGAAAATAAATGTTATGACGCCTCGAGCATCCGGCGACACTTGTTTAAATAACTTCGCTGACGTCACCAAGTCCAGCCAGTCCAATCACTACTGTCCATCCCACCCCACTCTGACTGGTCAATTCACAAGTTGAAATTCACTGGTTGGTCAGCGCTAAAACGCCAGTGAAGTCCACTACACTGGTAACGCTTTCAAGTTATTCACATGCACAGGGGTCAATTCTGTACTGACACCGGCTCAGGGCAATGAAAAAAACCTCTAAGGCTACGGCTCAGCAGACGCATAGTAAACATTTCTAATAATACTAATAACCACAAGGCATGAAAAAACGTTGTCTCGCCACACCTCCCTACCACAATGAGAAAAATGTTATAGACATGACATTTTTCACAAGTCACAATTCAAACAGTCAAAACTCTCAAACAACAGGGGACCCCGGGTTACGTGGTCTATACTAAACTCAAAAACCATCGCACCACACAACCACCTGACCATCACACTGGCCCACAAAACTCTCACACTCCACCCATCACATTCTTCTCTGCACAGCACACTCCAATAAACAGCCAAACACATCAACTCTTTCTCACTCTCACACCCAGTCATTCCTCTCTCTAAATTTAGCCTTTTTTCCTCTTCCTCCAGTCAAACCATTTCCTCTCTCTGTGGCTCGCCTCTCCGAGACTCACACCACCACATGCAACCTCTCCCATCTCCATTCCTTCCTCTCCCACATCCTCCAACTCCACACCAGTCTTCCCACAAGACTCAATTCCTTCCTCTCCCACATCCTCCAACTCCACACCAGTCTTCCCACAAGACTCAATTCCTTCCTCTCCCACATCCTCCAACTCCACACCAGTCTTCCCACAAGACTCAATTCCTTCCTCTCCCACATCCTCCAACTCCACACCAGTCTTCCCACCAGACTCATGCCCAACTTCCGCACACCTCCTCTTCCTCCGGGTGGAACACATCAACACCCCACTCTCAGTCTCATCTTTCAACTTCTCCCTCCTCTTCCGGGTGGAACACATCAACACCCTCCTCTCAGACTCATTCTCAACTTCCATCTCTTCCTCTCTCACACACTTGTCCTCTCCCTCCACCTTCACCATTGACACTTCTCTGTCTCCATCCCTGACTCTGTCTCTGTCCCTGACTACGTCTCTGTCCTTGACTACGTCTCTGTCCCTGACTACGTCTCTGTCCCTGACTACGTCTCTGTCCCTGACTACGTCTCTGTCCTTGACCCCGTCTCCGACTCTGACCCTGTCTCCGACTCTGACCCTGTCCTCGACTCTGACCCTGTCCTCGACTCTGACCCTGTCTCCGACTCTGACCCTGTCCTCGACTATGACTCTGTCAATTCCCACTCTCTCCAACGAACGACAAGCAACCATCTCACACTGACTCTCCTCAGCAACAATCTCCTCACACCGACTCTCCTCAGCAACAACCTCCTCAGCAACAACAACCTCAGCAACAACAACCTCCTCAGCAACAACAACCTCCTCAGCAACAACAGCCTCCTCACAAGCAACAACAACCTCCTCAGCAACAACAGCCTCCTCACAAGCAACAACCTCCTCAGCAACAACCTCTTCACACCGACTCTCCTCAGCAACAACAACCTCACACCGACTCTCCTCAGCAACAACAACCTCCTCAACAACAGCAACCTCAACAACAACAACTTCCTCACACTGACTCTCCTCCTCATACTTCTCAGCAGCCTCCCTGGCTCTCTCTCTCTCTGCCTCCTGCTCCAACTTTTTGTCTTCATATGCCTTTATCCTCTCTCTGAATGCCTTGCTCTTCTCCCTCCACTCCCTGTCTTTTCTCTCCCTCTCTCCTTGCTCAGCCCAAAATCTCTCCCATGTCTCCCTTATCACTATTCTTCTGAACTTGAACAGGATATCTCGCAATTCACCCATTGTAAGGATTTGCTAGCTTCACACACTACTGAACTCAGCAAAACTTCAAACAGCAGTAAGCCAACACAAGGTCACACAGTGCAGCAAAGCATGAGAGCAACAAGGTGAATCAAAAACAGAAATGGCAGGTCAGGTCATATCACTCTCGCTCAAGGCACAGACACTCCAAATTTAACTGTGAAACATGAATTCAGATTTACTTTACTTTTGCATTTCGTTCAAATTATCCCAAGACGAAGACCCCAAATGTGACGTACTTGTTCTTTGATCAAATTAACTCGTTTAAATGTCTAGGGGAAGAACCAAAGCACGCACCTTCATTCCTCCATTCACACGCTAGATGGTAATTGTCTAAATGAAGTAATGGCAAAAACGGTATCAATTCAAAGGAAGTAGTTTAATTTTCATGAATGCATTTACCAGTGAATGGTGACTGAGCGACAAACGCTACAATAAATGCATAGAATGCAAGTAGAAAACAATCAATTCAGTTCAGCAATTTGAAGCGAGACAAGTAAAAAGAAAACAATGAAAAGAAAGATGTCTGCCCGAGCCGAGGTAATTAACTAAATGTACTTATCTGACCCTTTCGATGAAAAACGTGCAGGTGGAGAAGCACGGACCTAAACCCCACGCTCACCGCGTTAGCACCGGGGTTGGAATTGGGGGGAGGAGGGGGTCTGAGTGCACCGACATTGCAGCCGGTGACCCTGGAGGGAAATCACCACAGTCGATGAAACAGCTGAAACTTGGCATTCTTTCATTCTCTCTCTCTCTCTGGCATTCCTTCTTCTTCTGCGTCGTGTCGAGGGAACTGGCTCCTACGTCTTCTTCTTCTTCTTCCTCGGAAAGGAGTCGGTCTGCTCTCCAACAAGACAGGCCACCACACTTTAGCAAAGCAGGCAAGCTGGCTGGCAGGCAAGCTGGCTGTTCAACATTCCACCACCCCCTGGCAGAGGGGTTCGCTTCCAACTGGCTCCGGGCCGGCTGAGGTTTCTTACTATTCCCATTCTACGTTTCTCTATATGGCCACCGCCAAGTATAAACCTAACAAGCAGGGCGCCAGCATCTTCACGGACACTGCTTTTGCTGAAAATAAATGTTATGACGCCTCGAGCATCCGGCGACACTTGTTTAAATAACTTCGCTGACGTCACCAAGTCCAGCCAGTCCAATCACTACTGTCCATCCCACCCCACTCTGACTGGTCAATTCACAAGTTGAAATTCACTGGTTGGTCAGCGCTAAAACGCCAGTGAAGTCCACTACACTGGTAACGCTTTCAAGTTATTCACATGCACAGGGGTCAATTCTGTACTGACACCGGCTCAGGGCAATGAAAAAACCTCTAAGGCTACGGCTCAGCAGACGCATAGTAAACATTTCTAATAATACTAATAACCACAAGGCATGAAAAAACGTTGTCTCGCCACAGCGGGCTAGGCTAACCTGAGGCCCAGTTAGCCGGTCCGGAACAGATGGATGGACGTAATGATGGATGGATGGATGGAAGTAATGATAGATGGATGGATGGATGTAATGATTGGTGGATGAATGTAATGATGAATGGATGGATGTAATGATGGATGGATGGATGTAATGATGGATGGATGGATGTAATGGTGGATGGATGGATGGATATAATGATGGATGGATGGATGTAATGATGGATGGATTGATGGATGTAATGATGGATGGATGGATTGATGGATGTAATGATGGATGGATAGATGTGATGATGGATGAATGGATATATTTAATGATGGATGGATTGATGGATGTAATGATGGATGGATGGCTGTAATGATGGATGGATGGATGTAATGGTGGATGGATGGATGTAATGATGGATGGATGGATGGAGTGAGTGAGTTTACTGTCTATGAACCTTGTAGGCTATGTACGTCCATTGATCACGAAATCAATGAAGCTAGTTAGAGTAAGCATGAGTCACGCTAGCTAGTTAGAGTAAGCACGAGTCACGCTAGCTAGTTAGAGTAAGCATGAGTCACGCTTTCGCTAGACATTCGCATTTTAGGAATTGAAGAGTGTGAGAAAACAAAACGTGTTTATTTTGACAACGGCGCACAATTTGAGTATGAAAGTCGCGAGTCTGACAAAGACAGGAAGAAATAGATAGGAATAGACATGATACTAGCGCAAATGTTTTCCTGAAGTGTCGTCCGTCGTTGGATGCATGAGTTGCAACGAAGCCTGTGTTGTGGAAACGTTGCTTTGTGAGCACTACGCTCCGCTGCCTGTGTGATACAAGCAGCTATTTATAAAACCATCCTATGTTCTGCTGTCAACTCACCAGGGCAGAAGGAAGCTGGATGCTTTAGAATCCTTTTTTAAATACTTTAGGAATAATCATATTCTGTCTACAGTGAAGTCACCATGGCAACAGAGGGGGACTCCCGCGTACCAGGGGACTGCTCTGAACCATGTACACCCTGCAGTGGGCCGCAACGTCCCGGGCCCACCCTCCTGGGCCTTTGTTGTTGTTGTTGTTGTTGTCGTTGTTGTTGTTGTTGACAGCCTCCTCCAGCATGCCTTGCAGGACCTCCGCAGGTATTTTTCTCCACACAAGATCCGAGTGAATAGTTTTCAATCTGGCAAGGCTGCGGGCCAAAACGGAGGAGCGCAGGGTTCTCCCGAGGGACTTTATATTCACAGACAATGTTGCTGTCGCAGCGTAGGATGACAATTCCTTCAGCAACTCACAGACTGCCTCTCCAGAGGGTGCAGGTACTTTGATTTGTCCACCATCACCGAATGACCGAAGAGATGGACCAAACTGGATAGCCCTCCCAATATCTGCACTGAGAACTACCAACTAGGGACTGTCAGTTAGTTTACCTAACTTAGCTCCACAATCTTCGACAATCTTTCATTCGAGACTAGGCTGCACAGACTCACTGGGAAGCCCGCCACCATTGCTTGGCTTAGTGGAAGGATCTGGTCCCGTGGCAGACTCAACGCGCGCGCCAAAACTTTTTGTCAGACCTGCACTGTGAGTACTCTCCTGTAGACAAGTGATGTCAGACTGCACTGTGAGTACTCTCCTGTAGGCAAGTGATGTCAGACTGCACTGTGAGCACTCTCCTGTAGGCAAGTGATGTCCGACTGCACTGTGAGCACTGTCCTGTAGGCAAGTGATGTCAGACTGCACTGTGACCACTCTCCTGTAGGCAAGTGATGTCAGACTGCACTGTGAGCACTCTCCTGTAGGCAAGTGATGTCACACTGCACTGTGAGTACTCTCCTGTAGGCAAGTGATGTCAGACTGCACTGTGAGTACTCTCCTGTAGGCAAGTGATGTCACACTGCACTGTGAGCTCTCTCCTGTAGGCAAGTGATGTCAGACTGCACTGTGAGCACTCTCCTGTAGGCAAGTGATGTCAGACTGCACTGTGAGCACTGTCCTGTAGGCAAGTGATGTCAGACTGCACTGTGAGTACTCTCCTGTAGGCAAGTGATGTCAGACTGCACTGTGAGTACTGTCCTGTAGGCAAGTGATGTCACACTGCACTGTGAGCACTCTCCTGTAGGCAAGTGATGTCAGACTGCACTCTGCGCACTCTCCTGTAGGCACGTGATGTCAGACTGCACTCTGCGCACTCTCCTGTAGGCAAGTGATGTCAGACTGCACTGTGAGCACTCTCCTGTAGGCAAGTGATGTCAGACTGCACTGTGAGCTCTCTCCTGTAGGCAAGTAATGTCAGACTGCACTGTGAGCACTCTCCTGTAGGCAAGTGATGTCAGACTGCACTCTGCGCACTCTCCTGTAGGCAAGTGATGTCAGACTGCACTGTGAGCACTCTCCTGTAGGGAAGTGATGTCAGACTGCACTGTGAGCACTGTCCTGTAGGGAAGTGATGTCAGACTGCACTGTGAGCACTGTCCTGTAGGCAAGTGATGTCAGACTGCACTGTGAGCACTCTCCTGTAGGCAAGTGACGTCAGACTGCACTGTGAGCACTGTCCTGTAGGCAAGTGATGTCAGACTGCACTGTGAGCACTCTCCTGTAGGCAAGTGACGTCAGACTGCACTGTGAGCACTGTCCTGTAGGCAAGTGATGTCAGACTGCACTGTGAGCACTGTCCTGTAGGCAAGTGATGTCAGACTGCACTGTGAGCACTCTCCTGTAGGCAAGTGATGTCAGACTGCACTGTGAGCTCTCTCCTGTAGGCAAGTGATGTCGGACTGCACTGTGAGCTCTCTCCTGTAGGCAAGTGATGTCAGACTGCACTGTGAGTACTCTCCTGTAGGCAAGTGATGTCAGACTGCACTGTGACCAGTCTCCTGTAGGCAAGTGATGTCAGACTGCACTGTGAGCACTGTCCTGTAGGCAAGTGATGTCAGACTGCACTGTGACCAGTCTCCTGTAGGCAAGTGATGTCAGACTGCACTGTGAGCTCTCTCCTGTAGGCAAGTGATGTCAGACTGCACTGTGAGCACTGTCCTGTAGGCAAGTGATGTCAGACTGCACTGTGAGCACTCTCCTGTAGGCAAGTGATGTCAGACTGCACTGTGAGCACTGTCCTGTAGGCAAGTGATGTCAGACTGCACTGTGAACACTCTCCTGTAGGCAAGTGATGTCAGACTGCACTGTGAGCTCTCTCCTGTAGGCAAGTGATGTCAGACTGCACTGTGAGTACTGTCCTGTAGGCAAGTGATGTCAGACTGCACTGTGAGCACTCTCCTGTAGGCAAGTGATGTCAGACTGCACTGTGAGCTCTCTCCTGTAGGCAAGTGATGTCAGACTGCACTGTGAGCACTGTCCTGTAGGCAAGTGATGTCAGACTGCACTGTGACCAGTCTCCTGTAGGCAAGTGATGTCAGACTGCACTGTGAGCACTCTCCTGTAGGCAAGTGATGTCACACTGCACTGTGAGCTCTCTCCTGTAGGCAAGTGATGTCAGACTGCACTGTGAGCACTGTCCTGTAGGCAAGTGATGTCAGACTGCACTGTGAGCACTCTCCTGTAGGCAAGTGATGTCAGACTGCACTGTGAGCACTCTCCTGTAGGCAAGTGATGTCAGACTGCACTGTGACCACTCTCCTGTAGGCAAGTGATGTCAGACTGCACTGTGAGCACTCTCCTGTAGGCAAGTGACGTCAGACTGCACTGTGAGCACTCTCCTGTAGGCAAGTGATGTCAGACTGCACTGTGAGCACTGTCCTGTAGGCAAGTGATGTCAGACTGCACTGTGAGCACTCTCCTGTAGGCAAGTGATGTCAGACTGCACTGTGAGCACTGTCCGGTAGGCAAGTGATGTCAGACTGCACTGTGAGCACTCTCCTGTAGGCAAGTAATGTCAGACTGCACTGTGAGCACTGTCCTGTAGGCAAGTGATGTCAGACTGCACTGTGAGCACTCTCCTGTAGGCAAGTGATGTCAGACTGCACTGTGACCACTCTCCTGTAGGCAAGTGACGTCAGACTGCACTGTGAGCACTGTCCTGTAGGCAAGGGATGTCAGACTGCACTCTGCGCACTGTCCTGTAGGCAAGTGATGTCAGACTGCACTGTGACCACTCTCCTGTAGGCAAGTGACGTCAGACTGCACTGTGACCACTCTCCTGTAGGCAAGTGATGTCAGACTGCACTGTGAGCACTGTCCTGTAGGCAAGTGATGTCAGACTGCACTGTGACCACTCTCCTGTAGGCAAGTAATGTCAGACTGCACTGTGAGCACTGTCCTGTAGGCAAGTGATGTCAGACTGCACTGTGAGCACTCTCCTGTAGGCAAGTGATGTCAGACTGCACTGTGAGCTCTCTCCTGTAGGCAAGTGACGTCAGACTGCACTGTGACCACTCTCCTGTAGGCAAGTAATGTCAGACTGCACTGTGAGCACTCTCCTGTAGGCAAGTGATGTCAGACTGCACTGTGAGCACTGTCCTGTAGGCAAGTGATGTCAGACTGCACTCTGCGCACTCTCCTGTAGGCAAGTGATGTCAGACTGCACTGTGAGTACTCTCCTGTAGGGAAGTGATGTCAGACTGCACTCTGCGCACTCTCCTGTAGGCAAGTGATGTCAGACTGCAATGTGAACACTCTCCTGTAGGCAAGTGACGTCAGACTGCACTGTGAGTACTGTCCTGTAGGCAAGTGATGTCACACTGCACTGTGAGCACTGTCCTGTAGGCAAGTGATGTCAGACTGCACTGTGAGCACTGTCCTGTAGGCAAGTGATGTCAGACTGCACTGTGAGCACTCTCCTGTAGGCAAGTGATGTCAGACTGCACTGTGAGCACTCTCCTGTAGGCAAGTGATGTCAGACTGCACTGTGAGTACTCTCCTGTAGGCAAGTGATGTCACACTGCACCGTGAGCACTCTCCTGTAGGGAAGTGATGTCAGACTGCACTGTGAGCACTGTCCTGTAGGCAAGTGATGTCAGACTGCACTGTGAGCACTGTCCTGTAGGCAAGTGACGTCAGACTGCACTGTGAGCACTCTCCTGTAGGCAAGTGATGTCACACTGCACTGTGAGC
>JAWQFJ010012664.1:0-15000 GCA_034096865.1 Theodoxus fluviatilis | reverse complement strand
AGGAAAATCGCTCGAGTGCGCCGTCTTAGTGTATATAGGGTCTTTGACTGCAGTAGGCTCAGGAGTCACTTATCAGGGCATAGGTAGTGGTAATGAAAATGTTCAATTTACACAATAACCTCAAACCTTACCATAAACCAAGAAGACAGCACATTTAGTCATCATCGCTACCGCTGTCTATAGTAACTTGCAAACACCACAATTGTGCCGCCATGTTGATCAGCCGAAAGCGCTCGATTGGCACGAAAGCTGTCGATTCGCCTGTCACGTGACGGCGAACAGCCGGTCACGTGGCGGCAGACCGCCGCCAGCGGATTCCGGCGGTTAAATCGAGCGCAGCCAGTGTCTTCCATAAATTTTGGTTTTCATGGTTTTGTTTGCAATTCCCCCCCCCCCTCCCCCCCCCCCCCCTCCCCCCCCCCCCCCCCCCGGCAACAGAAAAAATATATATATACTTTTTTTTTTCTTCAGTAACAAAATCTGCTGCCTGAAAGTGGTAGCCTAATGATCATGATTATACTGCGCCAGAATGGACCATTTTGCAGTTACAACCTCCCCACCCCCCCACCCACCCCCACCCCCGCTTTCTGGATCTTTCACGTTTCGGTTGAGCACTTTTACCCCCTCCCCCCCCCCCCCCGCTCGTAAAAAAAGTTTGGAAACACCCCCCCCCCCCAAAATGAACTGATCCGCCCCTGAAGCTTTATAGGCTAATGACCTACCGTGAAAATTAAACAGGTATCAAGCATACAAAAATTCCTTACTTTACAGGATAAACATTAAAAACACCGCATATACATGCACATGCATCAAGTTTTGGTAGTATCAGTAAACATTGGACGAATTATATACGTCTGACTTATCTAAAGATATACAAACGGAGGTGAATGAGCGCGTGCACAAGTGTGTGTGTGTCTGCGTCTATGTGCGCCCGCGCGAGAATTTGCGTGTTCAATCATTGACATGATGGATATATTTACATGTTTAAGAATTTGCATATTCGTTAAGGTTTGTTTCCTCGTGTACGGATGTGTGTGCGTGTGTTTGGCGAGTGTGTGTGTATGTGAGCTTGCATGCATGCAATTATGTGAGAGTGCATACTTTCTATGTGTGCATGGATGCAATAATGCGTGTGAAAAATCTTAACACCTCTTGTTTCCGTTCCAATCTAGAAAGCTAAACGTGTCTAGTTGCAAACTCTTCCCTTGACAAGACAGATAGCTTTTCAGGCATAACACACCTCTCCCTTCCTCTCATGGCCGACGGTGTGTTTGTTTCATTCCTTCTTGGCAGGGCAAGGAATAGTGATTTCTACCCGCACCAGACTTTACTTGATGCTCCTTATTGTCAATGTGACGTATACTGTGGTGTGTGTATGAGTAATTCTTATAACCATGAACTACCATAGACTACTAATCCACTAGGTTTTCAACAAAACCCGAGCTGCCATGTTTCTGCAACCATAAATAACATAAAAAGGGGGAAAACAACAACAAAAATAGACAACTGAGGAGCAGGTTCAATTTATGACAAGTTTAATCAATAACAATAATTAAAAGAAAAGCCCAACCCCAAAAATGGCCACCCCAAAACAATAACACAACTCCAACTTCACACAAGCCCAACACGAAAGCACTCTCGCCCCAGCGGGCGGAGCTTCGACGGCTTCCTAGAAGGCGACCTGGGCTCGGCCAATCACAGCAGCCGCTGAGGTTGACCTGAGCTCCCGGTCATGATTAGCATACAATAACAACACACCACTATGCTAATGAGGACGCTCGCTCTCGCAGCGAGGGATAAGGCTTCCTCACTCCGCTGGCACGGCAGCGGCAGAGAGAAGACAGATTAACAACCAGTTAGAAAACTCAATTCTCCTGATGAGGATTAGTTTAAACATACAGTGGCTCAAATGTCCCAATCATTCCTTCTTGCAGCAGGGCCACGGCAGCGTCTCTGAAACCCTCTGCTCAGGTTAAACGGATAGCGTCTCTGACCTTTCCCGTTGGGTTTGACAACCACTTACTATACTGGTACTTCGACACTAGGATCACAGTCTTCACGAGTCCAGCTGTCACCCCGATGGGTTAAGATTATAAAAGCCAAGCTTACCAAACGTCGTCCCTTTCCTTCCGCAAGAAAGTACACATATAATCCAGTCCCAGCTGACCCCTGTACCCTCAGCGTCGGGAAGCGCGCGAGGTTCCAACCTCCGCCTCCCCGGTCCTAGTAGCGTCGATGGTAGTCCCGGTGAGAGCTGTCCTCTCACCCCCCCTCAATGGTGGTTCCAGGCACCAAGGATCCCTCCAGCGGACGGTCTCCAATGGGACGGGTCACTCCGGTGGCCCGGGGATCTCCCCAGTCGATAGGTATCCAATGTCCAGCGGTGGCGGCAGCAATCCGGTTCAGGCGATGACCTGCCTACCCCGACTGTCACACGGCGAATTTTGAGGAGGCGGTGAATAAGGGCCTTTAACATCCTGGCGACAAGGTAGGCGTAATATTGGAAAGTTTTGCTGCGTTAGAAAAGGGTAACCTCGTGCGAAGCAATGGGGAGAGTGAATAGAGCTCACAGGGCGCACGGACTAATGGAGGTTCTAGGAACGGAGAAGGTTTTGGTCCGTGCAAGTTGCTTGTGAGAGGCTCACGGGAGATTTGAGAAGGAGGTCGGAGAGGAGAAATCGAGGCAGACGGAGGTGGAGCGCCAGAGGGTGAGGAGCTATGGTGCTGGTTTCTGGAGAACCTGAGCTTTCTACGTTTGAGAGTCAGGGGACGCTGTGTGGCCCACAGTGGAGACGGCTCGTGCCGAGAGTCTCGACCAGGATAGCGATTACCTGCCGTCGTGCGGAGTGAGAGAGCCGGAGGGCTAGGAGCTACGATGTTGGGTCGAGGAGGAGAGCCGGATCACAGAGGAGATTTCTCGGTTGTGAGAGCGCGACCAACGGGAGTGGGCGACATGCGGTTGTGTCGAGGAAGGAGGTTTTTCCCAGTGAGTACAAATTGACGTGGAGTCGGTGGGGTTGGATAACTCTGTATTTGTTAACTGGAAGTACATTCTACTTGTGCCTGGTTTGACGGGAGTGTGTATCCGTATGGCATAACGATTCTCTGAGGACAGTGGTGAAATTACGCTCAACTTTGTTCCAATTTGGGATTTGGTATTTGATGTTGTGAACTGTGGGAGGTGAGAATGCAACGTCAATTGGTATATGTATGATTTGTTCGCATGTTTGGCGTATTGTTCAATTTGTGCGCGGTTTGTCTAACGCGTGCAGGGGAATTTGATTTCCGGTTTATGCCTGCAGTTGTAAAAGCGTTTGATAGGGGAAGGCACATCCCTCTTGAAGCTGTATTGTTGTTCCGTGATGTGATTTTTCTCCCGTTGCATGTTTGGAATTTGGGAATTTGGAGAGGGTTGTGAAGTTATATCCATGTACCCTGTGTGGGGCGAAGTCTTGGATATGGTTTTGTGTTGGGGTGGGTCGGTATGACAAATGATTTGTATTTTTGTTGATGTTTTGATTGTGGGTCGGTGTGGCCACGGGTTAAAAGAATTTTTGGTCAATTTGGTTGAAGTTGTGAGTTAGAATTGTGTATTGAAAATATGGACAAGACAAGTGGAATTCTGGTTTAGTTTAGTATTGTTTTGTGGGATTGGATTGTCTTGATGATCAGTGATTGGATGTTGGTGTGGCCAGGTTCATGCTAGTGATTTGGATTTTTGGTTGTTTGTTGATTTGGATAGTGGTGGTGGGTCATGATAGTGATGGTTAACTGTGGTGTACCCTAGGATTGTGTTAAGTTAAAAAAGAGGATATTGTTGTGATTTGAGGATTTGATTGATGGGATTGTCATGTATTGAGACTGGCTTTTGGGGAGAGTTGAGATGTTGTTGGTTGAGGTGGGGTTCTTATGTGGTTTAGATTTTGAGTGAGTGTGGTTGAGTTGAGGAGGAGGTTGGGTTGTTGAAGAAAGGAATTGTTTTGGTTTTATGATATGTGTTTTTTATGATTGAATGTGTACGTTATTGATGGGTTGTGTTAGAGTTTTGTAAAAATAAATTGAATTGTTAATTTATTTGCGTGTTGTGCATTGTCTCTTTTGATTGGATGTTATGTCCCTCTCGGAAAAAGTCCGAGTAGGAAGGGACCCGTGACACCGACCCCGAACAAGACTTCGCTCACTAGACCTGTGACCACTCTGAAAGCTAGCCACACTTCTGCACTACACTGTGCATAAAGAGAGAGAGAAAGTACCTGGACAGAGCGTCTATTAATCTAGCTAGACCCCTTCCATTACTTCTGCACTCTACTTGCAGGTCATAGGCTCGCGCCTACTGCAACCGCACGCCCGGCGTGCCACGTGTCAGAGCTTACACGTGTAGGTGAGGACGTATTCTCCTAATAGGGCAAATTAGAGAATTATTGACTGCTTCCACTTAGCATCTTTACGTTGACTCATGGTTCATGACAGTTCTGCCTCTGCTCAACGACACCATAGCACGTAAGTCCTACACCTCGTATGTCTACCGACATATACGAACAACTAAGTATCCTATACCCGTTTTGCTTCCCAGAAGAAACGATATAGATACGGTAGAGGGATAGTACCAACTATAGATTCCCTCCTTAATTCCTATCACTCTTACAAGAAGTGATAACCACGGAATTAAACAGACGAAATAGAAATCTGGAAGAGACAAAAGCAAAGTGTCACACGCTGATAACACAATCAGTCTCCTCGCACGCATCATTCACTCAGCCGCATGGCCCAGAATTCGAGAATGATGAAAACACGCCTTCACACAGGCGTTACCCCAGAGAAACCCATTTAGTTTAAGCCCCGTTATTTTTGAGTAGCGTATTTCCCTTTTTCCCATACCCTTTCACAGGATATAACAATGGCGAAACAAGAGATAGTTTTTCCCGCCTTACTCCCATTTTAACGGTCCAACCCTTACATGGCATTTCCCTTCCCAATTTCCACAATTGACTATAAAACAAACCGAGACCCACCTCAACAGACTCTTGATAACGACGGTTGTCACCTTCCTGTGATGCACACAGCGAAGAGGCGATAGCACTCGCACTGGACGGCATGTCCATGCGAGTCTATAGCGGTACACGCTACAACACGTCTGCCCACCCAGCCAGCAAGCGATGAAGTGAACCCTACCGGCGCCAAAACGCTCAAACGTCACCCGCCCCGATCTCATTAGCCAATGAGATTATTCGATCCCCCTATCACGTGGATCATAAAGGCACGAGGACATACACGTGGGGAGCAAAGTCCACGGGACGCATCCCCGTGACTCGTGAAAAGAACATTCTATCATACCCCCCTGTTCAATGGTTAAGACCACCCCCGCCCCAGACGGGTAGCAACGAGTCATGCCCTCTGACCTTCGTTACTATTAATAACGCCCAGCGTCCGTCCCTAACATACCAGTTAAAGACAATTTGAACGGGTTATGATTTTCTTCATCTTTTCTTCTCTTTTCTTGCGCAATCTTGCGACAGTCAACAGGGCCCGATAAAGTTGTGTTGTGTGGGTTTTTTGTTAGATTTCTACCCGCACCAGACTTTACTTGATGCTCCTTATTGTCAACAGGGCCCGATAAAGTTGTGTTGTGTGGGTTTTTTTGTTAGGTTTTTTTTTGGGGGGGGGAAGTTGCGTACACCTTATTTCCTATTTGCTGTTTCCTTGCCCTGTCCATATGTGTTTCCTTGCCCTGTCCATATGTGTTTCCTTGCCCTGTCCATATGTTTCCTTGCCCTGTCCATATGTGTTTCCTTGCCCTGTCCATATGTGTTTCCTTGCCCTGTCCATATGTGTTTCCTTGCCCTGTCCATATGTGTTATCCATTTACATATGTCCACCGTGTTGTGCTGTTTCCTTGCCCTGTCCATATGTGTTTCCTTGCCCTGTCCATATGTGTTTCCTTGCCCTGTCCATATGTGTTTCCTTGCCCTGTCCATATGTGTTTCCTTGCCCTGTCCATATGTGTTATCCATTTACATATGTCCACCGTGTTGTGCTGTTTCCTTGCCCTGTCCATATGTGTTTCCTTGCCCTGTCCATATGTGTTTCCTTGCCCTGTCCATATGTGTTTCCTTGCCCTGTCCATATGTGTTTCCTTGCCCTGTCCATATGTGTTTCCTTGCCCTGTCCATATGTGTTTCCTTACTCTGTCCATATGTGTTTCCTTGCCCTGTCCATATGTGTTTCCTTGCCCTGTCCATATGTGTTTCCTTGCCCTGTCCATATCTGTTATCCATTTACATATGTCCACCGTGTTGTGCTGTTTCCTTGCCCTGTCCATATGTGTTTCCTTGCCCTGTCCATAGGTGTTTCCTTGCCCTGTCCATATGTGTTTCCTCGCCCTGTCCATATGTGTTTCCTTGCCCTGTCCATATGTGTTATCCATTTACATATGTCGACCGTGTTGTGCTGTTTCCTTGCCCTGTCCATATGTGTTTCCTTGCCCTGTCCATATGTGTTATCCATTTACATATGTCCACCGTGTTGTGCTCGGAAAACAGGACATAGGACACACATACAGAAAAATAGTATACAGAAAAATTCCCTGGAACTCCCTCCCTCGTGTCCGTCCTTTTGCCAATGTCCGCTATCTTGCGAAAACAACGCTTGCGTCCATGAAGCAGTGTGCAGTGTTGAGCGTCCATATGGAAGCAAAGTCTACACCCATGAAGTTGTGTGCTGTGTTGAGCGTCCATATGGAAGCAAAGTCTACACACATGAAGCTGTGTGCTGCATTGAGCATCCATATGGAAGCAAAGTCTACACCCATGAAGCTGTGTGCTGCGTTGAGCGTCCATGTGGAAGCAAAGTCTACACACATGAAGCTGTGTGCTGTGTTGAGCGTCCATATGGAAGCAAAGTCTACACCCATGAAGCAGTGTGCTGTGTTGAGCGTCCATATGGAAGCAAAGTCTACACCCATGATGCTGAGTGCTGTGTTGAGCGTCCATATGGAAGCAAAGGCTACACCCATGAAGCTGTGTGCTGCATTGAGCATCCATATGGAAGCAAAGTCTACACCCATGAAGCTGTGTGCTGTGTTGAGCGTCCATATGGAAGCAAAGTCTACACACATGAAGCTGTGTGCTGCGTTGAGCGTCCATGTGGAAGCAAAGTCTATACACATGAAGCTGTGTGCTGTGTTGAGCGTCCATATGGAAGCAAAGTCTACACCCATGAAGCAGTGTGCTGTGTTGAGCGTCCATATGGAAGCAAAGTCTACACCCATGATGCTGAGTGCTGTGTTGAGCGTCCATATGGAAGCAAAGGCTACACCCATGAAGCAGTGTGCTGTGTTGAGCGTCCATATGGAAGCAAAGTCTACACCCATGAAGCTGTGTGCTGCGTTGAGCGTCCATGTGGAAGCAAAGTCTACACCCATGAAGCTGTGTGCTGCGCTAAGCCACCTGTAAGTCACGTTGAAAACTCAAATCGAGATCGTCGTGACATATTTTATCCCGGATTAGTGAAAGCGTCGTCCCTTTACACGAAAACTGCAAGCACAGAAGGTGAGTTAGTTTATGTACAGCTATCTACACCAGATGTACATTCCATTCACATCCTAAGTTCTTGTGTAGAATTTGGAACAGTTTCATTTGTTACAAATACGATAAAACATGGCAGTTGATACATCTAGAAGAAAAACAGCAATATTCACTCATCTTGTTGAAAGCTACTCATTATCTCGTACAATGCAACATTCAACATGAATAAAGACACATAAAGTTTTCAAAACAAATCGAACAAAGTTTGCAGGTCGTATGCGACCTCATATGTGCACGTTTTTACAAAAGCCTGGTAAGTGTGTGACATGCAGTCTGCAGAAAGGACATTGAAAAATAACATTCCCCCGTTCCCATGAATAAGAAATAATGACATGATTTTTAAAAACACAAATGCTGACACGTAACCTCCGTGAATGTTGATAGACCAAAGCATGGAACACGGCATTTCTGGATATGAATATTCATTGACCTGCATTGGCTGTGGTAATGACGCAACTGCGTTTTGTGGTGACGGACGTCGCTCTGCTTTTCAACTTTGAAGCAGCAAGTGAAGCGCAGGCGACGCTTTTCGTCGATGCATTATTGGAGGAGTTGCCCCCCTTTGCTCGCGGCGCAGTTCTAACGGTAATTTCGGATTTAGCAGCTCGTGATGATGATGATGATGATGATGATGATGATGATGATGATGATGATGATGATGATGATGATGATGGGGATGAGGAGGAGGAGGAGGAGGAGGAGGAGGAGGGGGGGGGGAGGGGGAGGTGGAGGAGGGGGAGGGGGAGGAGGAGGGGGAGGGGGAGGGGGAGGGGGGGGATTAGGGGAGGAGGAGGGGGAGGAGGGCGAGGGGGAGGAGGGGGGTGGAGGAGGAGGAGGAGGAGGAGGAGGGGGAGGGGGAGGTGGAGGAGGAGGAGGGGGAGGGGGAGGAGGAGGGCGAGGGGGAGGGGGAGGAGGGGGATTAGGGGGAGAACGAGGGGGAGGAGGGGGAGGGGGAGAGGAGGGGGGGAGGAGGGGGAGGGGGAGGAGGAGAAGGGGGAGGGGGAGAAGAGGGGGAGGGAGGGGGAGGGGGAGGAGGGGGGGAGGGGGAGGAGGAGGAAGAGGAGGAGGAGGAGGAGGAGGAGGAGGAGGAGGAGGAGCAGGAGGAGGGGAGGAGCATGAGGAGGAGGAGCAGGAGCATGAGGAGGAGGAGCAGGAGCATGAGGAGCATGAGGAGCAGGAGCAGGAGGAAGAGGAGGAGGAGGAGGAGGAGGAGGAGGAGGAGGAGGAGGAGCAGCAGCAGCAGGAGGAGCAGGAGGAGCAGGAGGAGGAGGAGGAGCAGGAGGAGGACGATCAGCATTGTGACCAATTAAATGACAAAATGAAATATTAAGATACATGTTAAACAGGAAAGTATCCATTGTCAAAATAAAGCCCACAGGAGATCACGTCTTTTGTGTAAATGTTTAGCGCTGTCACAGAGAGAGCCCCTCAAGGCTTTCTGTAATTTGACCATGATGAGATTAACTCCTGGGCGCCCACCGATGGTGCCTGAGTTCAGGCAGAACAGATACAAATAGTCACCGTGCATGTCAGGAGAAATACTTTGGACCAACTGATGGTGCCTGAGTTCAGCAGAACAGATAAACTTATTCACCGTGCTTGTCTTGAGCAATATTTGCATTGTCTCCAGAACCCCCATGTGCAGCCAAAACCATGCTTGCAAAGTGTGTCCCTTGTAATGTGCTAAAAGTGGGCCAGGGTAATATAACGGCATACTTCAATAAATAAATGCACGGCGAAAACTAGCAATGTAAACCAGGAAAACAATAGCTGAACATTCGTCACGAGATTTACCTCGATAGTCAGTTCCTGAGCAACAAGGACATCTACACAGGAAGTTACAGGAAAGTTTTGTACACTGGATGAGTGGGACACTTTGGTCTTTAGGTCAGGGTGTGATAAGCAGAAGTACATTCTGCAACATAAATAGACTCTTTGCAACACTGCTGTGTCGTTGTCACTCAGCTCTCTCCCCACTGAAGACCTCTCACCCGTCACATCATCACGGACTCCATTCAACACGGCCGGTCAACTTTCCCCACCAAGGCCTCCATCGACCCGGGCACCCCCGCTCAGTCCAGTGGCGTCATAAAGATGGCGGACCTGTTGCGCGACAGCGCCTCCATGTCCAGCGCCTGGGGCACGCAACTGACGTCATCGGCGACGTCATAGCGCTGGAAGTAGATGCCGCCCCCCTCCGTCATGACGGCGTCCGCCCTGAGCGCGTCCCTGGAGCCCATGGAGGGGTCATGCGGGAAGTAGTTGAAGGGCTGCAGCAGGAAGCTCATGTCCGAGCCCAGCGTGGCCACGTTGGGGACGTCCTCCGTGTGCGGGATGTGGTGCGTGCCCAGCGTCACCCACGCCACCAGGTCCTGCAAGGCAAAGGGAAGGGTACAGGTCTTCCTCCATGCAGCGACGTGTCACCACAGCTGAGGCTTGAACCGCTGTACACGTTACCCCCTGACCAATGGGTCACGTGGTCCCCTCCTTTCTGGTACCTAAAAACAACACAGTGACAGACAGTTTGACGATGTTGCAACGTTGTGGCAACGTTGTGGCAACGTTGTGGCAACGTTGTGGCAACGTTGTGGGCCCAATGACCAAGAGGTAAAAGTGTACGGTGTGAGGAGCCATTACTGTGCGAAAGGTCGCAGGGTAAAAGCTAGCGCATTTGCATGAACCTTCCGACTCCATCTGGGCCACACGGCAGTACGGGATCCAGGCATTCAACAGAAACCCGTCATGGCGGGGAAAGACGGCAATTCGTCGCCATAAACAAGTACGTGCTGAAAAATAAGTCCACGGAACTCTTCACAACACTGGCGGAAGTATTTGCTGCAAAAAGGCACTCGCTATGACGCTTTTGACGAATCCTTTCCAACCCCACTCCTCTAGCCTCCCCCCCCCCCCCCCCCCCCCCCCCCTCCTCAAACACCCCCACCTCCACCGGCCCTCCATCTTGCTTTTCGTGCGAGTTCCCTCCTGTGCTCTCCTCACTTTCCCGATCGAATTGAAGTTAAAAGTCGGAAGAAATGCGCCAAAGATGAAAGGGGCTTTTAGTCTTCCATATTCAAACATTCCTTGCAAGACTTCCACTTTCCCCATTCACTCTAGAGCTATTGGACCAGTCATCCTCTTGCAGTTGTGGAATTTCATCCATCAAGAAAACTTTCATCCAAGAGAAGGCAGGATCTTTTTTCTGTCCATTTTCATGTTTGGCTGAGTGGCGAGAAGTACGGCAATGGTGACGACACGGAACAAGCAGGAACATTGTGCATAATGAATATGAAGGATTACAGATATTCTCTCTCTCTCTCTCTCTCTCTCTCTCTCTCTCTCTCTCTCTCTCTCTCTCTCGGCTAAGTTCATCAGAATGCTGAAAGCGATGTATTTTAACGTACAGGCTTGTGTTAGATGGAACCACAGCATGTCAGAATTTTTGGCATGCCCGGCCCATGTGAAACAAGGTGCCTTGGAGAGCAGCTCCTTATCTTTAATATATATTAATTGTGTCGCTGATTATTTTCGTGCACATGGCACACATGGCATCCAGATAATGCCTGGAATGTCAGAAATATTTGCATTACTTTTTGCTAATGACGTGGCATTACTATCCACAACGCCAAGTGGACTTCAGAACCAGCTGGACCGCCTTGCACGTGTGTCGGAAAAGCTTGGTCTTACTGTTAATACTGAAAAAACGAAAATTATGATCTTTCGGAAAGGACGTCACTTGGCAGAAGGAGAGAGATGGTACCTACAAAATTTTAGATTAGAAGGAGTAAACAGTTACAAATACTTAGAAATTGTCTTTACAACTAAACTATCTCTGAGTGCGTCTCTTGAAGAGACGGCTACAAAAGGCAAACAGAAAAGTATATGTGTATTGAAAGCAATGTGGAGCCTCCACAACTCTAACCCAGCAGTTTTTTTCCGACTATTTGATTCTCAGATACAGCCTACATTATGTTACGGTTCAGAAATATGAGGCCTAACAAGCAGAGATAAGATAGAAAAGGCACACGCCTTTGCGTGTAAAAAGTTCATGGGGATGGACGTGAGAACTCCAAAGCAATTAGTATACGGAGAACTCGGAAGGTATCCTCTGATGATTAATACCACCACCAGAGCCATAAAGTATTGGCTCAGGTTAAACAAAATGCCGCTTCATAGGCTTCCAAGGCAAACTTATGAAATGCTCCAAAAATCTAATGTTCCTGAAAGTAGGAATTAGACATGCTTGATGAGAAATACTCTTTGTGAGTTAGGTTTTGGTTATGTATGGTTGAATGGTGGAGTAGGAATGAGAAGTACTCCCTGAGTAATGTTAAGCAGAGGTTACAAGATTGCTACAGACAAAGGTGGGATGAAAGAAACAACTGCAGCCCTAGATTTGTATGGTATGCTTCTTTTAAGAAGATGTTCAGTCTAGAGAAAATCATTAATTTTGTCACAATTAAAACATTTAGGTATAGCCTTATGAGTTTTAGATTTGAGATAAATGATCTGAAAATTAATCAACGATATGTGCTCAGAGAAAAAATAAGAACAAAAATGTCCATTCTGCATTAAAATCGAAGATGAAAAACATTTCCTCATATATTGTAAGCTATATGATGACATAAGACGTAAATATATTGCACAGTACTTAAGTGATAACGTAAAGAGGAAATGCAGTATCCTAGTGAAAGGATGCAATGTAAATATTCGAGAAATGTAGCTATGTACATATACTATGCTTTTGAACTGCAAGAGAAGATAATTAGTGTAAATTCCTGTTCTGACTCGTATTTAGATGTTATGTCCATCGTATGAGCTTCATGTACTTCAGTTCACAACAATATCACATACAATCAGCTAGAAAGAACCATGGAAAATACATGTATATGCACATGTATTTGATATTTGCCAATGCTTGTTCTTCGTGGTTTATTATTTTCCCTTTTTTTGTACATGTGTGCGGTAAAGAACAAGCTCTGTATGGGCTGTCGGCCTGACAATAAACCGGTTCAGTTCAGTTCAGTTCAGTTCAATTCTCTCTCTCTCTCTCTCTCTCTCTCTCTCTCTCTCTCTCTCTCTTTCTCTCTCTCTTTCTCTCTACTGTCTGTCCGTCCGTCCGTTCGTCCGTCTATACGTCTGTCCGTCCGTCCGCCCGTCCGTCCGTCCGTCTGTCTGTCTGTCTGTCTGTCTGTCTGTCTGTCTGTCTGTCTGTCTGTCTGTCTGTCTGTCTGTCTGTCTGTCTGTCTGTCTGTCTGTCTGTCTCTGTCTCCTTTTGTCTGTCTCTGTCTGTCTCTGTATGTCTGCCTGTCTGCCTGCCTGCCTGTCTGAGTCACTGCCTGCCTGCCTGCCTGTCTGCCTGTCTGCCTGCCTGCCTGCCTGCCTGCCTGCCTGCCTGCCTGCCTGCCTGCCTGCCTGCCTGTCTGATTGACTGTCTGTCTGTCTGTCTGTGTGGCGAGATCACCCCTTCCCCCTTTGGATTAAGTTATTTACTTCTTTATTATTAACCTATTATGGCTCCGCCAGCCATAGCTTAGTCGAACGTTCCATGCCCGTGTTCGCGGGAAAGTGTTTCCATTGGTTGGCAGGGAGAACGATACTGGAGACTTGGCGAGGGAGAGGACTCGTCTTAAATGGGGGTCCTGCGATTGGCTGGAAAATGACAGAGTTCAATCGCGTCCGTGCAGAAGGTATATATATCCCTGAAAACCGGCGCATAGTGTCATTGAAAACAACATCAAGATCTACCGCTGCCCCGATGACTGCGTCACCCTTAGCGCCAGAAGTTGCGTCATTCCTCGTCACTCCAGAGAAGTCGCCGATGTTTGCGTCATCCTCCACGCCAAGATATTACGTCATCCTTCCTCCCTGCACTCCACGTTGAGAGGAGAAGACACGCTTGCAACGCCCGTGCCCACCTCTCCGGGTGAAAATACGAAGCCGTCCGTACAGAAAGAATACCGACGACTGAGAGAAAAGGCAGAGACCTCTTTGAAAGAATACAAATTGGTTTGCTATGCTTGTAAAAGGAGACAATTTGCTATGGTTGTGCTTCTGATCGAATACAATTGCTATTCCCCTTCCCCTTCCCCCTTCTCTTCCCTCCGGTGCATCAAGAACCGCTGCGACGAAGATACCAAGGGCAGGGGGCTCTCTCTCTCTCTCTCTCTCTCTCTCTCTCTCTCTCTCTCTCTCTCTCTTTCTAACACACGCACTCTCTCTCATTCATTTACAGTTGCTTTTTACTAGTGTTCATGTTTAATGAGCATACACATGAATGTACACGTTTTCGTTGAGTTATGAAGTAACAGTGGAAGAATGTATGTACAGCATCACATTCCTACAGGGTCTGATATCATTTCAACCATTTGGTTGCGTAGTTTCAAAGCATAGAAACTGTACATTGCAACATCTCTCACCTTCCTGATGTTATTACTGTCCAGCAGTTTTGTCAGTCTCATATGATTGTTTCTCTTTATATCTTTTTCTATGTATTTCTTTCGTGCTTCACGATATGTGTTACAAACAAACAGAAAATGCTCCTCGTTAACTGCTTCATTTCTACAGAATGGACAATTCCTATCCGATGCCTCATCACTCTTACATCGCTTGTTTGTATTTAGTTCACAGAGCCCAAATCAAAACCTAATATAGACATCTCTAAATTTCTTTATGTTAATATCATTCAGATAATGTTCGCATTCAAATGTACATGTATTTTTTATCTTCTGTATACAAGGAAACGATCACTATAATTCAGCCTGAAGGACCAGTCCTGGTAGAAGCAGTCTCGAAGTCTTTAATGAAGAGTTCTCAGAAAGATTCTCTCATTTGCAGAAGCCCGCTTTTCCAGACATATGCAAAACCTATTTTTGGCAGAAGCTTCTCTACACTACTGGACCAGTTACTTTTGCATATTGCAGAGGTCAGCATAAGATACACTTGCTTTGGGTGCCTGTCTGCTGGCATCTTGCACAGCCTCAACAAATATTTTATGGCTCTAATGGCAGAATGTACAAATAAATGATATCTACCTGTCTCTCCATATACAATAGTGTTGGGAGATCGTGTATCTACTTTCAGGAATCGCTTGCAGGCAAACATATGTATCTTTTCTATATTGTCTCCGCCTGTAAGACCCCATAGTTCTGCACCATAGAGAAGAGAAGGCAATATCTGGTTATCAAATAATTTAAAGTACAAACATGTATTGAGACTATGGATGCGCCACATGGTTTTCAGCAACTGCATAGTTTTTTGCTTGCCTTTAACTGCTTGGTTGTCGAGAGCTGTTTCAATGGACAATTTTGTAGTAAAAACAAACCCTAAGTACTTATATGAATTAACAACTTCAAGATGTACTGCCTAGACTCCACCTCTCACCTCTTGCCAATTGTCCCCCACGTCGAAAAACCATTAT
>JAWQFJ010012663.1:15000-17903 GCA_034096865.1 Theodoxus fluviatilis | reverse complement strand
AGATCATGTAAAGCCATAGATCACGATAAATCATTGAGAACTGGTTAGAATAAGTCAAGCACGATGTCCGCAGTTAGTTCGCCTCTTCACGAGACGCATCGGGGGCAGGGAAGGCTCTGGGACAAATCGCACGCCAACCCACAGCGGGAACCAGTCATCGCGCAACGCACGCAGCGATTCCATCCCAAGGACTTGAGACAGCCATCAAGTCCTCCCTTGCTGGAGCTCCACCGCGGCAACCAGTCAGCTCGCACTACTGCCGACAGGTGGAGCCACCACGTCAAGTCCTCACCTTGACAAATGTCCTTCAGCGTAGTTGGATGTTCGTCTGAGGTCAGCGTGGCCATGTATCCCTCGGCGGTAGTCGTATTACCTCCCCTTGCAAGACCACGTCTACCACAGGCGAACAACCACGCTGAGGAATGTGTCCTCCTGGTAAGAATGGGATTGGAAGTATAGTAATGCCTCAACCTGTCGGCAATGGTGCGAAGTGATTAGGTCCGGTGTTTCTGTCTCTAGTCGGGTTGACTTGACTGCTAGTATCCAGCCATGCAATTTCCCGGTCGTTGTTGAGACCTAATACCCCACAACATTTCTTCCCTGCAGATGCACCCTTGACCTGCTCTCAGCGAGTGTACAGCATCGTGTGCTGTTACTCCAGTCTCAAGCCTCAGCAGACGACCAAGGCTCAGCTGGAGGAAGAAGCTCGGCGCTACCGTGGTGTGGGGGAGAGAGAGTGGGTCACCAATTTATTGGACGCCCAAGCTCTGCTCGTCGTCACCGTCACCGTTTTCTTCATCGCCTTTCTCGCCTAGGATGTGACGTCTTGCCTGCTGCGTGTGACGTCACTCCCTACCCCCTCCCCCCGCATGTGACGTGTGTGTGTGTGTGTGTGTGTGTGTGTGTGTGTGTGTGTCTCGCCTGACGTCGTTGTAGGGCACCTGACGTCACTTGTACGTGTGTTTGACGTCACTGGCGTGCAACGTCAATTTTCAGGCTATGACATCACTCCGAGCTGCAAGACGTCATTTAAGAGACGTCAGGTGTCCGCTCACAAGGAGGTTGACATCATTTCTCGGGCCTGAACAAACTTACCTAGACGTGTGACTTTATGCATGACGTCACTGCGCGGTGCGTGACGTCCCCTGAAGGCTCTTGACGTCACTAAATTACGTATGACGCCACTGTACAGCATGTGAGGTTACGTCACTGGGAATCTTGCGAGGCGTCGTTAGACACCATGACGTCACTTTCAAACTTGTCGTCATCAAAAAGATGCATCGAGATGCTTGGCGTAGGTCTGATGACGTCACTAAAGAAGAAAACGACGTCATTAGAAGCTTGTGAGAAGTCATCAGGAATCCGTGTGACGTAAACAAACAAGTGTGACGTCAGATGTGTCTTCATCACGGTGCTACTTGACCTCACCAGATCAGCATGTATATTAATGATCATGTCAATATTTCGAACTCCAATGTGCACTATGTAGGTTTTGGCTGATTCATTAAATTTGTTCAATCAACGCAATAATCAATCGCTTCATACAGTCTACTAGGTCAGTCGCGATGTCGACCAGATTCGGTATCGATATAGTTTAGGCAGTCAGTCCATCAAAAGTGGAATGATCCAGAATGTTATCAATTTTACCCTCAGAAAGGCAGTCAGTCATGATTATCCCCACAGAAGTAATACATTTCATCTATTCAGCGTTTAATAAGAAAATGTGACTGTTACATCCACAAGCAAAATCTAACACTATGTTAGGTCTTAGGTAAAAGCGACAGAAACCTATGTGTCCATTGACTGACGAGAAATAAGCGGGGAAGAAAGGAATTTACGAGGGCTGTTATTCCGGATCCTTTTATGAAAATAGCGGTTTCTGGAAATGTTGTTCTTGTAAACGCCACACTGCAATCGCAAGCAACCATATCTCCGGCACTTTGCAGAGCTTATGGAGCCGGAGGCAATCTTGCCATTACACTGTGAGCTGTTTGCCATTGCCGCATGCGATTTTGAAATACATAATGCAAGGATAACGTATCAAATCAGAAATAAATACAGGGTAGTATCACTTTGCCTTGATTTCTACTTCTAACCTTGCAGAATAGGCTCGGGTTATGATCGTTTATGGATTATTTTCATTATTAAGATCCTTTTTGTTGGTTACCCTTGTTCCACATTCATTGTGTATTTTGTATTTTATTCCCAGCATTTTAGGTTCATATGCGTGCACCCATCGTCAGCAGATCAGACAACCCACTGGACCACGTGATAGGACTCTGCTTAGTCTTTGAAGGAAGAGTACAAAGTTAGGGGTGTTTTTGAAGCAATATGCGAGGGCATTTTCATGAGTGCAAACAACAGCATACTCGGAAATGGCAACTACTGCAAAATAAGTCGCATTTTAAAACACTTTCCGATCACCTGATGCCGAAATACTTGTCATGTCCCACTTTTATCGTACTACGCCGCACTTTAAACGCACCTCGTCTCACTATGAACGTGCTACGTTGCACTATGAACATACTACTTCACGATATACACGCACTACGTCACACTGTGAACGTTCTACGTTGCACTATGGACGTTCTACGTTGCACTATGAACGCACCTCGTCACACTATGCACGCACTACGTCGCACTATGAACGTACTACGTCGCACTATGAACGCACTACGTCGCACTATGTACGCACTACGTCGCACTATGGAAGTGCTACGTCGCGCAATGAACGTACTACGTCGCACTATGAACGTACTACCTTCGCACTATGAAAGTGCCATGTCCTCTTGTTCAGTGCCAAAAGTGAGTTCTTGAATCGCCTTTGACACAAAGGTTTCTTTTTCTCAACAACAAAAAAGAAAAGAAAATAGCAATTGAAACAAGACGTGCAGTCTAAACAC
>JAWQFJ010012663.1:0-5000 GCA_034096865.1 Theodoxus fluviatilis | reverse complement strand
TTTCTCCGTACATTTTCAACATTATGATTGAAGTTCTTTCTATTTTGATAAGGAAAAGTGAATTTATTAAAGGTTAGGTGCTTGCAAAGTGTTTGATTCCTTTGGCCAAGTATCAGGCCTGAAGGTGAACTATAAAAAGAGTGCAATACTCAGAATAGGGTCACTGAAAAATACAGCCACCGATTTATCTTTAGAAAAGAACTTTACGTGGACCTCTGAGGGGGTCAAAACTCTGGGTATACATTTTATGAATGATGAAACAAAAATGATTGAATCTAACATTGAAAACAGAATTAAAGAAATGAACTCGTTATTACAAAGATGGAAAAGACGAAATTTAACACTTATAGGAAAGATAACAGTAATACAAATGTTAGCCCTCCCAGTTATTATATACCCCCTAACAACCCTCACAGACCCACCAGATAAGACTTTGAAGGCAATCAATAAAGATCTTTTTTCGTTCCTATGGAGCAATAAACCCGACAAAATAGCGAGGAGAGTAATCATTCAGAATACAGAGAATGGGGGTCTTAAGATGGTTGATCTACAAAGTTTCCTTACTGCAATAAAAGCAAACTGGATTAGACGGTACATAAATGATAACAATAAAGGCGAATGGAAAATCAGCTTTAGGCACTACTTGAAAAAGATTGGGGGTGACAACTATTTTAATTCAGTGCTTACGGAACATCATTTAAGGAAATACATTCAAAAAAGAATTTTGTGTTTGATGTGTTAAAACACTGGAGCAAAATTGCGTTGACTACAAATCCAAGTGATAATATCCTTGAACAGTCAATCTGGTACAATTCACATGTAAAACAAAGTAATGCCCCGATCGAATGTCGAAAATGGGCAAATAAAGGAATACTACAAATTAAACACGTTATAAAAGAAAATAGAATAATCCGTTTTAACGAACTCAAGGAAAGGCATAGTCTTGATATGGAAGACGGTTTCACATATCAGCGGGTAAAACATGCCATCCCATCAGCATGGAAGGACATTATTGCAAATAAGGAAAGAGGAAATGAGCTGGAACCTCTAATTAAACAAATTGCTAAGAGGTGCAAATGTACACGCTTCTTTTATCAAATCCTTCTCAAAGAAAATAATGTTAAATGCATAGGATCACAAGAAAGATGGAAAAGATCAGTTGAGGACGAGGCCATAGATTGGGAACATGCATATAAACTTGCATCAAAATGCACAACAGATACTAGATTGAAGAATTTCCAGTTTAAGTTTTTGCATCGTATAATTTCAACCAACACCTTTCTTCTCAGGATAAGAAAAGTATCATCATCTCTATGTGGATTTTGTTTGTGCAATCCAGAAACATTGGAACATTTGTTCTGGGAGTGTGAAGTGATTCAGGCCTTCTGGGCTGATTTACAATTATATCTACAACGTCACACTCTTTCGATCAATATTAATAGAAAAACGGTATTCTTTGGAGATACTATGTCTAACGACGTTGGAAATCTTATAATATTAAGTGCCAAACAATATATTTTTCATGCTAAATGTCTTGACTACAAAATTAGTATAGATACTTTTAGAAAAGTCCTACAAGCCACAGAAGATATTGAAAAACGAATAGCATTTCGGAACGACAAACTGCACATACATTTGAAAAGATGGTCGCCCTTCCTTCCATTGTAAAACCGGAATGTCAAGGGAAAATACTCTTCTTTCTACATTCCCTCCCTCCCTCCCTCGTGCTCCCCTTGTACTCCCCTCCTTCCCCTTTATCCCTCCCCCCGATGCAGCCTCCCCCCCCCCCCCCCCAAACTCACCATTATGTTAATATTCATGTAATGTAAGCTTTTGTATTCTTGAATAAAGAATATGGAAAAAAAGAAGAAGAAAGGTTTCTGATCTTGTCCAAACGCTCCTCCATCAACTTGGCAAGCAGGGCGAAGCTATCGCTGTCTGATTTCTTCTGGCTGCCGATGGCTCTGATTCTCTGAGGCCGGCCGCGTCGCTTGCTCACGCTGGAAGATGGCCTCGACGCCAAGAGCGATGTTCACTGTCCCGTCAGGCTGGAAATGAGGAATCGCGCTTTCTCCTGTTCACCACAGCCATTGGTCTGCGCGGTCACCTCAAACTGGATGTGGTGTGCATCCCACGGTGCCTTGCCGTCGTACGATTTTGGCCGCTGCACCGCACAAACGGCAGGGGGGTATACCTCTTCGTGGTTGGGAACGAACGGTGACGCTCGGCTCAGAGTCACTTGGGGTTAGGGGGTCGTCTCCAGTGTAGAGTCTGGCTGGATAGGAGAGACTTGCTTTCATTTCTTCTCTCTCTTCCAGCTTTCTCTCCAGCCTGCAGATGACGGTGTCAAGCCGGGTTACCTCCCCTTCGAGGGAGTCGAGGCGTGCTGCTTCTTGCCGGAGGTTAGCATCAATGCGATCTACCTCCTCTCGATCCAGGCGAAAGTTTACCGCCTCGATTTTCTTCTGCCTCCCTCTGTCCTGGCTTTGATGGTCTGTAGCAACTCTTCCTGACGCAGGCGATATTCCCCTTCTTCCAGCTCCTTCCGCTGTCGGGATATCCGTTCTCTTCTGCCTCCTTCTGCTGATAATACTCAACCTCTTGCTGGCGACATTAAGCTTCTTGCTGGCGATATTACTCTCTTCTGTCTCCTTCTGTTTGCGCTGTCACTTTTCCTCCTCCTGGGCTTCTCTCTGCTGTATCTGTTGGTAGAGCAGGAGTGATAGAATCGTTACGATGTCTTCTGTTGGTTGCTCTGTCGCCTCAGCACGTGTAGCTGCTAGGTCTCGCGTTTCTCGCCGACGATGGCTGTTGTGAAAATTCACTGCTTCGACTGTTTCTCCGTCTTGAGAACCGATGTTGGGCTTGTCATTTCTCAATTGTCCTGCTACTATGGGGGTTCTCCTAACTCATTCTAGTCCACTAGAAACTTTGCCTGCCAGTGAAAGAGTCACTAGAACAGCTCATATCACGTGATGGAACGAATCCGTCCGTAATATTCATAGGGAATATTGATAAGGTCACACGAGATGCTTGTGGGATAGCACCTGCTCCTTGACATACGCCGTTAAAGTAGTTCTAAGACTATTTCGCATAAAACTCATAAATTACGCTTGTTGAGGCAATAAACTAGCGTTCATTCGATAAAATATAATTTTGTGTTGAAATGAATTTTTTTAAACATCTGAATGATTTCTTTAAAAAGTGGAAAAAATAGTATCCAGAACGAGCTATTTTTGGCACAATGCTGAAATGCGAAGGGTCAAATTTATTGTGCATTCATCGTGAACTAGGCCAGAGTTACTGACTCTGGTTCAAAGAATGCTCCTAGCTTGCGCTGGGAAGTCCTGTCTGTACGGGGATTCCCCTAGCTTGCGCTGGGAAGTCCTGTCTGTACGGGGATTCCCCTAGCTTGCGCTGGGAAGTCCTGTCTGTACGGGGATTCCCCTAGCTTGCGCTGGGAAGTCCTGTCTGTACGGGGATTCCCCTAGCTTGCGCTGGGAAGTCGAAGTTCACAAAATCCGGTGGTCGTTTTCGAGAAAACTTATTCACGCACTGGTCGATGCACAGCAGTGACAATCAGTCTTCCGCATAACAATCACAACTTCACTCTAGGGCACAGAAGCCTTCGAGGACTCACTCCTTAGAAAGGAGGACTCGCGTATCTTCTTCTTAAGCTCTCACCTTATCCCTGTCGTGTGCGCTCTCGTGTGTCGCTTTGTCGTGCTTTATGTACCTTTTTACATGGTATTTATAATCTTCGAGAACCGAGCATGATCTACTCGACTGTCCCGAAGCTTCACGAATGACGTCACGTAACACAGCCATGACACATGTAGCCCGACTCCGTCACGTATCTAAGCAACAGCATGAACGATGAGGCTGATGTAAACAGTTTGAAAGCCCGATGATATTCCCGTATATTCCAGAACTTTCACAACACATGCCAGCAAACAGACTTCCAAAGCAGGCCTGAACGCAAACCCTTCAGCCCAGTGTAGTTGGGTACAATCAATTAAAGATTCACTAGGGCACGCTCAACTTTTACTGTTAGCAGATACATAATCAAAACTTAAACCTATCGGCTGTTTGTTTAGTTAGAACACTATTCATTTGCAAGATATTGCATTGTAAAACTGCTAGTTTTCACTTGGCCAAACAAAACCAATTAAGCATTTTTCATGAGCATGCGCGATACCGCAACGTCATTGTGGTACTTCCTGTCAACACGAGATGGCGACGAACGCTGGAAGCGTGCAAAATGGTTGCGAAAGCAGTGACTTCAACAACGATTCAGACACTTTCATCGAAGCATCGTATGCAGATGACTCAGAAGAAAACATCATCAGTCCTCCTCTGAGTGTGTCGGATCGACGGGGAGGGGCCGCTATTGCGGAGGGCCGCTATTGCGGGGGGCCGCTATTGCGGGATTTTTGTAACAAAAGTTCCTAAAGCAATTATGATTCTTTTGTCATAAAACGCCTAAAAAACCATAACATTTATGTAACTTATTTTTCAACTTGGACATTTTTTTCTATTGCGGGATTGTTTTGGTCAAAAGTTCTTCAGGTCATTTTGATTCTTTTGTCCTAAAACGCGTAAAAAAACATAAAATTTCTGTTACTTTTTTTAAACTTAGAAATTTTTTCGAGTTCGGGCGTAGGGACCACCCATTGAGAGTCAAACGTGGGATGGAGTTAGACTATAAAGCTTCACCCGTTATTGATAAAAACTCTGGAGAGAGAGGGATGGGGAGGGAGAGAGAGAGAGAGAGAGAGAGAGAGAGAGAGAGAGAGAGAGAGAGAGAGAGAGAGAGAGAGAGAGACAGAGACAGAGACAGAGACAGAGAGACAGAGAGAGAGACAGAGAGAGACAGAGAGAGACAGAGAGAGAGAGATAGAGAGACAGAGAGAGAGAGAGAGACAGAGAGAGAGAGAGACAGACAGAGAGAGAGAGAGAGAGAGAGAGAGAGAGAGAGAGAGAGATTGATTGATTGATTA
>JAWQFJ010012662.1:7500-16597 GCA_034096865.1 Theodoxus fluviatilis | reverse complement strand
TTTTATATGGGACTTCAAGGCAAATGATTATCGATGTCAATTTCAAACTTACGACACTTGATGCAAGTCACAAAATCACTTGCAGGAAGTCACAAAATCACTTGCAGGAAGTCACAAACTCACTTGCAGGAAGTCACAAAATCACTTGCCGGAAGTCACAAAATCACTTGCAGGAAGTCACAAAATCACTTGCAGGAAGTCACAAAATCACTTGCAGGAAGTCACAAAATCACTTGCCGGAAGTCCTAAAATCACCTGCAGTAAGTCCCAAAATCACATGCAGCAAGTCCCAAAACCACATGCAGCAAGTCTCAAAATCACACGCAGCAAGTCCCAAAATCATTTGCAGCAAGCCCCAAAATCACACACAGCAAGTTCCAGAATCACTTGCAGCAAGTCCCAGAATCACTTGCAGCAAGTCCCAAAAACCCTTGCAGCAAGTCTCAAATTCACTTGCAGCAAGTCTCAAAATCACTTGCAGCAAGTCCCAAAAACACTTGCAGCAAGTCCCAAATTCACTTGCAGCAAGCCCCAACATCGGCGAAGTAGGGGCAAGCATGGCCCAATGAGAACACGGCTGAAGCGACAGCGGCGTTTGAAGCTGCGCGGATACTAGAGTTGCACCGTCGGGCAATGTGATTGACTCCCACTGCCTCTCTCCACCCAGGAATAACACTGAGTACCTAGAGGACAGGGCTGGCACGCTGCAGGGTGATCTGCTTCCATTACGTGATGGCGGTCCAGCGCTGAATTGAACCGCTTCCCAGTGGGTGGGGATGGTGCTTGTCACGACTCGTGTAACATGGCCTTTAAATTATTAGTGCGAAGTTAGCGCTTCACGGTTGCCTAGTGCGCTCCGCCTGCTTTGTCTTGTTGTGTTCATGCATAGTGCGGTTTTTCATGCAATATTATGGGTGATGCACGTGGAATTTTGTGTTTGATGTTTGTCCCGTGCAAGGATAGTCTGTTAGGGGCCGTTTGCACGGTAATGTGAATACTCGTAAAGTATTTAACCAGGGATTTGATGGGAGTAGAAGCAGGTGATTTTGAACTTAGAGAAAGGTTGGTGGATATCTGTGCTTCATTGGGGAGTCTGAGGGGAAGAGGAGCGTATGAGTGTCGGCATTGGCCGTGGGCGAGGTGCAGTCTGTTGTTTGGAACTGGTTGGAGATACCGGCGTTGGCCGAGGGTTACAAGAGTCGGCACCTGTTGTTGGCGTGTGAGGGGGTTTGTCAGAGTCTGTGAGATTGCTGGGGTTTTGTTAGTGTTTTCGGGTCTGTTGTGTGTAAGATTACAGGAGTTGGCGCCTGTTGTTGGCATGAGAGGGGGTATGTCGGAGTCTGTGAGATTGCCGGTTTTTTTTGTGTGTTTTCGGGTCTTTTGTGTGTATGAGTTGTGATTGCCTAGAGAGAGCTTTCCCTGATTGGGTTATCGTCTGCGGTATTTGTTGTGTAGAGGCGCATAGACCGGCTTGCTTACGCGGGTTTGTGTTTGTTCGCTTTCTTTGCAAGTGTCAGGTTGTATTGTGTTAAATGTAATTAAATTCATTTTTCTTAATTGGCACTTGTTGTGATCCTTTGTAATTGTACATTCGTGTGTGGAGTGTATGCGAGTGCTGTTTTGGATAATGAATGTCGTCGATTGTCATGTGGTTGTTCATCATGGTGGACTGACGAGCCTAAACACCGGCACCAGGTGGAGAAGTCTACCTTTGGTGTGACAGTGCTATAGTCTGAGTGTACGTCCTAGTTGTGTTTTGGTGATTTTGTCAGGTGGCAGTGAATGATCAGTCAAGGGGATATTGTCTCGTGGTTTGTATAAGGTTGACAAGCCGGTATACAAAATACAAACATTTATATCTCTTTTTACTTTTATCTCTGCATAAGATATGGCGCGAGTGATTTTTGCTGAGAGATTTATGATTAATTCTGACATAGCGGCTTTGTGGTCTGGAAGTTAGAATAGATGCACCACGTCTCCCTACGTCATTCGTAAGAGGCGAACTAATAGGAAAACATCATTTTGACCTGCTCTTTTTCTGACTAGTTCTGGTGATTTTGTAGTCGATGGCCTTGCAAACCCTGCACAGGCTTATAAGACATTACAAACTGCATTCATTCGTTCAATAATTCATTCTGAAATCATGGAAAGGCGAGGACTGCCGCACAGCACACGTGATGTACGAGCTTTTCACATTCACTTTGCGTGCCTGACTTGAGGCCTTTCAAACACGTGTCTTGTTCACCATATATTCACAAGAAATCACTGTGCAGTGCGGCGTCCACCACAAGTGCACAACACACCCTTCCTCTCACGTAACAGGAACAGACGTGTTATTGCAATATTCATCACAGATGCACAACACACCCTTCCTCTCACGTAACAGGAACAGACGTGTTATTGCAATATTCATCACAGATGCACAACACACCCTTCCTCTCACGTAACAGGAACAGACGTGTTATTGCAATATTCATCACAGATGCACAACACACCCTTCCTCTCACGTAACAGGAACAGACGTGTTATTGCAATATTCATCACAGATGCACAACACACCCTTCCTCTCACGTAACAGGAACAGACGTATTATTGCAATATTTATCACAGATGCACAACACACCCTTACTCTCGCGTAGCAGGAACAGACGTGTTGTTGCAATATTCATCACTGATGTACAACACACCCTTACTCTCACGTGACGGGAACAGACGTGTGTTATTGCAATATTCATCACAGATGCACAACACACCCTTACTCTCGCGTAGCAGGAACAGACGTGTTGTTGCAATATTCATCACTGATGTACAACACACCCTTACTCTCACGTGACGGGAACAGACGTGTGTTATTGCAATATTCATCACAGATGCACAACACACCCTTACTCTCGCGTAACAGGAACAGACGTGTTATTGCAATATTCATCACAGATGTACAACACACCCTTACTCTCACGTGACGGGAACAGACGTGTTATTTCAATATTCATCACTAATGCACAACACACCTTTATTCTCACGTGACGGGAACAGACGTGTTATTGCAATATTCATCACTGATGTCCAACACGCCCTTACTCTCACGTGACAGGAACAGACGTGTTATTGCAATATTCATCACTGATGTACAACACACCTTTACTTTCACAGAATTGGGACAGTTCTTTTGTTGTAACCTCCATCACATATGTAACACACATCCTCATTTCACGGAAATGGTAGCCTACACCGGTTTTCCTGTAACGTCCATCCCAAGTGTAACAGAAACCCTCACTTCACGGAATTGAGACAGAAGCTTTGTTGCGACCTAAATGCACGCCCGCATCATTTCATAAAAATACATTCAGAGAAGGGAATCAAAGAAGGAGAAAGTATAAGTTTGACTTTTTAAAGAATTTTATTACACAGTATCCGAATTACTTAAAGCACTACTTCGCCAATACAACGTTATACACGATTTAAACGCAGAGAACTAACCTGCCAACACAGTGGTAGCAACGTGACAGTAGCACCTCTCGCCTTGATGGTGACGATGATTAATGATGATAATGACGATAATGCCGATGATGATGATAATGCCGATAATGCCGATGATGATGATGATGATGATGATGATGATGATGATGATGATGATGATGATGATGATGATGACAATGCTCGATGTCTGGCGCTTGATCCGTGAACTAGCATGCACCAAACGCCCCGCCCTGTTTTTGTCACAGAGCACGTGGAAGGAGAGTCACAAAGTAGGCGTTACCGACAGCATGGTCGTTTCACCAGTCCTGAAGACGCAAAACAGCTGCATAAAAGCCTCTGGATGGCCGATAGGTGGCCTGCCTCGTTCGCCTGTCGCCTGTTTGTGACGGGGGATTAGCAAGATCGATGGGCGACAACCCCGCTCCCCCGGCAAGTCCCGGGCACCGTGAACTGCACTGAACCCCTTCACGACAACAACATGAAAGCCTTACTATACCACGGACTCTATCGATTTTCCCCATTCATTGATTCCAGGGAGTTGTTTTTCAAATTAATGAGGAACCAGAGTCTTCCGAAACTACTCACAGACAGGAAAGAATGCTGATCGATTGTAAGAAGCGATTCTGCATACATACATTATGGTAGCTTCATACTAAAGCCGTAACTACATATTTTTAGACAGCTTCAGGATGCAGAACGAACCACTATTACTAGTATCCATATATTGATTTCAAAGAACATCGTCACCTAAACATAGACAGAAATGCTTCCAAACTGTGCGGTAGATTGGGCATCCTGCAATACGTGTGGTCGTCACAGCTGTCAAAGATGTCGATGATGAACTATACCAGCACTACTGATTAACGTTGCCCTCAAATGATGTGCCTCGATGCGCTCGAAAGTAATCAAAAGACATCTGCTATTCTCAGGCGCGGTGTAGTACATCATAGCTTTACAGGCTGGATCATCCAGCGATGGAGATCAGTAATCTGCCAGAGTTTTTAGCCTTCGTCACTACTTTGAAGTGCAATCCTGTTGATCATTTCCTCAGGATTGGAGTTCGAGGTTTTCATCCACATCAACGTAGCATTGAATTTTTCCTGTGGCTTTCTAGCAGCACAGTTTCTCTTCCGCGCCATGGTAGAAAGCCTGGCTTCAACAGGGTTGATGTGTGCGCGGTCCTGACCAATATAATTTTGGTGTTTTATGCTGGTCCTGCAGTCCAGGTGGATCTCCCTCAATACGACCACCGTACTGCAGTGTGTTCGTCCTCAGCCCCGTATCAGTCTAAGATTTATACGTATTTGCCCCCCTGTGTTATAATTTAAAGCACAGTTACATGCAAATGAGTACGTGTGTGTGTGTGTGTGTGTCTGCCTGCCTGCCTGCCTGCTTGCCTTCCTGCCTGTCTGCCTGCCTGCCTGCCTGCCTATCTGTGGCCACAGCAAAACAAAAAAAAAGGAAATTCAAATCCACACAAAGAGCGCTCTGAATGCAGGCAGGTTTGACTGGAAGTCTCAGCAGACAAACAGATCCCACTTCAAAACTAAACAGGGATACTAAAAGACAAATAATACTCCAGACAGGGACCTCAAAATGGAAGCTTCATGACCAAACAAGGGCTACTACAAAAATACATTAAGATGAGTATCGATGCAAAGTCACACAGGGCCTATAACAATATGGAGATACTGAAATAACAAAGAACTTTTACAACATTAAAGTGCCCACGTAAAACCGAACATAGTCCACTGCCAGACTAAACAGGTACAGCTGAACATGGGCCGTTACGAATTAAAAAAGGACCACGGTATAATCAAAATGAGTTACTGTCAAACTAAACGAAGCATGCGGTGCAATCGAACAGGGGCTACTGTTAAACCAAGTAAGGCTCACTTTGCAATCACTCATATGCTACTGTAACACTAAAAAGGACCCATTGTACAATCAAACAAGGGCCACTACAGAACTAAAAACGGCTTACTGTAAAATTGCACAGGGACTACATGTCCTGCTAAACTAATCAGGGGCCGTGCAAAACCAAACCGGGCCAACAATAAAAACAAACAGGGAAACTATTAAACTAAACAAGGGCCACGGCAAAAACCAAACAGGATCCACTGCAAAACGTAACAGGTGCCACTGCTACACCATACATAAACCCCTTCAAAACTAAACAGGAGCTACTGCTAAACCAAACGGGCCACTGCAAAACCAAGCAAGGGCCAAAGCAATATCTAACAGGGGTCGTTGCAAAATCAAACAGAGGCCTCAGGCAAACAAACAGGCGGCAGAGAACCACAAAACAGGGCCCACTGTAAAATAAAGGAGGTGCTACTGCAAAACCAAAGTGGGGGCAACTATCAATGCAAACAGATGCCACTGCAGAACCAAACAGGTGCTGCTGCTGCTGTTGTACCAAAAAGACCCACTGCAAAACTAAAAAAGGTCAACAGCAAAACCAAATAGGGGCCACAAGAAAACCAAACAGGGACCACAGCAAAACCAAACAGAGGCCACAGCAAAAGAAAAGACTCGCTACAGCTAAACAAAAGAGAGGCCAGTGCAAAATCAAATAGAGGACACTGCAAAACAAATTATGGGCCACAGCATTGCCAAACAGAAAGCACTGCAAAACCAAACAAAAGCCACTGCAAAACTAAACACGCTCCACTGCAAAAATTATACAGGTGTCTCTGCTGAATCAAACAAGGGCCACTGCAGAAATAAACACTGCAAAACCAAACAGAGGCGACAGCAGAGAAAAACAAAGGCCACTGAAACACCAAACAGGAACCACTGGAAAATTAAGCAGGAACAACAGAAACAAATAGGGACCACTGCAAAGCCAAACAGGGGGAACTGCTGAAATAAACAAGGGCCACTACAAATCCAAACAAGGGCCACAGCAAAATCAAACAGGGACCACTGCAAAAATAAACATGGGGGCCCCTGCAAACCAAAACATGGATTATAGCTAAACTAAACAGGGGCCACAGGAACACCAAACTGGGGCCACTGCTGAACAAAGAGGGACCGCTTCCAAACCAATCAGGGGCCACATCAATACCTAACAGAGACCACTGCAGAACCAAAGAGGGGCCACATAAAAGCAAACAGGAGCCACTGGAAAACAAAATAGGGGCTACAGCTGAAACAACAGAAGGGCCAGTGAAATATCAAACAGGGACCACTGCAAAATCAAAATGTGGCCACTGTAAAAACCAAAGAGGGACTCCTGCTGAACCAATCAGGGGCCACAACAAAGCAAACCAGGAGCCAGAGCAGAACTAAACAAGGATGACTACAAAACAAAACAGGGACCACTCAAAAAGGCAAACGGGGGCCACTGCACAAAAAAACGACCTACCACAAAAGCAAAACGATGTCAATTTTAGCCAAACAAGGGTCCATTGCAAAACCAAACATTGGGCTCTAAAAAACCAAATGGGGGCCACTTCAAAAGTGAACAGACGCCACTGCTAAAATCAAACAGGGGCCAATGCTGAACAAACAGGGACCTCTGCAAAACCAAACAGGGGCAACTGCTGAACAAAACAAGGGCCACTGCAAAACCAAACATAGGCTACGGCAAAACTAAATAGGGGGCAATGCAAAATTAAACGCAAATCACAATAAAACCAAACAGGGGTCACTAATAAACTAAACAGGGAGTACAGCAAATCAGAACAGGAGCAACTGCAAATCCTAACCTCTGTTGCAACATTGCAAAATCAAGCAGAGGCCACAGCATGACAAAACAGGGACCACTGCAAAACCAAACAGGGGCCACTGGAAAACCAAAGAGGGGCCACATCAAAGCCAAATAGAGACCAGAGCAAAACCAAAATGGGTCCACTGCGAGCCAAACAGGGGCCACTTCAAAGCCAAACATGAGCCACTGTAAAACTAAACAGAGGCCATTGCTATACCAAACAGGGGCCACTGGAAAACCAAACACATGCCACTGGAAAAGTAAAGAGGGGCCACAGCAAAACCAAAAAGAAGCCAATTTAAAACTAACAGAGGCCACTGCTGTACCAAACAGGGGCCATTGCAAAGTTAAAAAGAGGCTGCAGTGGGAAAAAACAGAGACCACTGGAAAACCAAACAGGGGCCACTGGAAAACCAAACTGGGACTACATCAAAACCAAACAGGATTCACTGCAGAACGAAACAGCGGCCATTATCAAACAAAAATTGGTCCACTGCAAAACAATACAGGAGCCACTGCCACTGTAAAACTTAAAAGACGCATCTTCAGAACCAAACAGGGGCCACTGCAAAACTGAAGAGGGGTCACTGTATAACACGGCTGAACCAAACAAGGGCCACTGCAAAACCAACAGGGGCCACTGCAAAACCAAACAGGGGGTCACTGGAAATCCAAACAGGGGCCACTGCAAAACCGAAGAGGGGTCACTGTATAACACGGCTGAACCAAACAGGGGCCACTGCAAAACCAAACAGGGGTCACTGGAAATCCAAACAGGGGTCACTGGAAATCCAAACAGGGGCCACTGCAAAACCAAACAGGGGCCACTGCAAAACCAAACAGGGGCCACTGCAAAACCAATCAGGGGCCACTGCAAAACCAATCAGGGGCCACAGCGAAACCAAACATGGATGACAGTAAAACGGATGTGGTCCTCGGGTTAAGCCTTTACCTTCCACCGAATATCATCAGAAGCCGTAGTGAACTTTTTGAATTAATTTGCCAAATAATAACAGACGGACCGAGAGAAAAACCTTCTTTCACGGAGGTAACAAGGGCAACTGCTGAACTGTTGCTTTTTTCCATCGGGTCCAATGTTTTACCTGTGGCTAAGTGTGTGTGTGTGCGTGAATGTGTATGTGTGCGTACGTGTGTGTACGTGTGTGCGTGCGTTTGTGTGTGTGTGTGTGTGTGTATGTGTGTGTGTGCGAGAGTGTGTGTGTGTGTGTGTGTGTGTGTGTGTGTGAGTGTGTGTGTGTTTGTGTGTGTGTGTGTATGTGTGTGTGTGAGTGTGTGTGTGTGTTTTTTTGTGGATCTTAAAGTGGCCTTAATTAGTACTCCCTGATTTGCAAAGGCGCTTGTTTGCAATTTCAGTTAACACAGTTTGGTGTTCCAGATATCATCTTTAGATTTCCAGTGACATTACATCGAGGCATTCAGTGAACACACATTTCTTTTGCATTACTTCTATCTGATTATCCAGTGTCCTCTGTTTAATCATTTAGTGGCACCTTGGAAATTTCAGTACTCGTGTTCAGTATTGAAGTAACTCTATTTTACTTTTCTTGTGATTCTTTTGTTTATGGGGTCCTGATCATCTGCTGTGGCCCCTTTGGTGCTTCCAAGTTTCCCCTATTGGATTAGTTTTTCAGTGGTCCCCTGTTTCGTCATGCTACAGCGCCTGCTTGGTTATTTAGTGACCCTCTTTTTGTTTTCCATTGACTCACTTTTGGTTTCTGCGACCTCTGTTTGATTTTTCAGTAGCACGCGTTAGTTTTCTTCGATAACTCTGGTTATTGGTGGCCCCAACTAGCTTTTCCTGAAGCATCTGTTCCACTTCTCACCAGACCCTGTTTCTATTCCAGTTTCCAGTTGTTTCTGTTTTATGTTTACATTGCCACC
>JAWQFJ010012661.1:0-17395 GCA_034096865.1 Theodoxus fluviatilis | reverse complement strand
TCGTCGTGTGCCGACGAGAATGAACTCTACGCATCTCCACCCGGTAACCCGACTGAGTCAAGAGAAGATGCATCAGAGCAGTCTGCATATCGGACTGTTGGAGGGAGTACAGCGAAAGGAAAGGCTACTGACTCTCGCAAAGCGAGAAATCTGCAGCCAGCGGTCAATTTCCCGTAAAAGGAGTCATCAGCTCGAATCAACGGTAGACTATGCAGACCGATCGTGTACTGGTGTGCTCGAGACTGTTCCTGACTGCTGGTGTGATGCAACAGATTGACTTTCTTTTCCAACCCTCACGTTGAGTCGCAAGACTTTTAGTCTTGATACAGTTTGAACTCATGTATTTTTGTTGTTGTAAAATCCTTCGAAACAAGCTGCAGACCTATTTCAATAAACATTTGTCATTGTCAATGTTGGCGCCCCCCACCTCACTCTCTCTCTCTCCTGCTCATCTCTCGTCGTCTCTCTCTCTCTCTACATCCTCTCTCGATCTCTCTCTCTCACTCGTCTCACACACACACACACACACACACACACAAGCACACACACACTTTAACACACACACAGTTACACACACACACACACACACACACACACACACACACACATACATCATCGTTATACTGAAAATATCCACACTGAGAAACATCAGTCGAGGGAGGGAGGTGGTAACTACAGTAAAGCTGGACTGTAATGAGCAGTAGGCAAAAAAAGAGAGGATGGTGGGATATGGCAAAGAGATAGGCCACCGTCAAGACCCTAAATAATGTACAGCAACGTCTTCAGGGAACATATCACAATGTCTAGGGGATTGAGTTTGTTTCTCGAAATAGTGATTGAATCGTGTCACCACCAATGAACGGAAGCAACGAAATGCCACAGCAGCCAGCTTCCGTGGCCTGCAAATTAGGACAGCCAAATAAGGAATACATTTAAGTGCAGCGAAAGAAGAACTTAACTCGCAATGGAACAGTGCAAGCTACCTCCCTTAGAGCAATTTCCACTCAATGATCTCGGCACAGAAGGGACCCTTGCAGAGATACAAAACTGTTCCGGATAAGGTTTGAGTGGTCATGTGTGAGTCCGGGTTGATCTATACATATATAAATCGGCTTGATTACATTGTACTTCATGTAACTTCGATTTCTGATCAACAGCAAAGAATGGACAAAGACCGTTGGAAAGATCTCCCTCCAACTTCATCCCCTGCCCTCGTCACGATGAAAAAGGAGTTAGCAATGGGGTGCTGAAAGCCCAAGTAGAGGCATCCTTAAAACATACAGGTGCCGCTAGGAAACCATATAAAAAAACCCACTAGTAAAGTTCACCTGGGCTACAGCACAACCAAACAGGTGGCAATGTAACATAAAACAGAAACAACTGGAAACTGGAATAGAAACAGGGTCTGGTGAGAAATGGAACAGATGCTTCAGGAAAAGCTAGTTGGGGCCACCAATAACCAGAGTTATCGAAGAAAACTAACGCGTGCTACTGAAAAATCAAACAGAGGTCGCAGAAACCAAAAGTGAGTCAATGGAAAACAAAAAGAGGGTCACTAAATAACCAAGCAGGCGCTGTAGCATGACGAAACAGGGGACCACTGAAAAACTAATCCAATAGGGGAAACTTGGAAGCACCAAAGGGGCCACAGCAGATGTCAGGGACCCCATAAACAAAAGAATCACAAGAAAAGTAAAACAGAGTTACTTCAATACTGAACACGAGTACTGAAATTTCCAAGGTGCCACTAAATGATTAAACAGAGGACACTGGATAATCAGATAGAAGTAATGCAAAAGAAATGTGTGTTCACTGAATGCCTCGATGTAATGTCACTGGAAATCTAAAGATGATATCTGGAACACCAAACTGTGTTAACTGAAATTGCAAACAAGCGCCTTTGCAAATCAGGGAGTACTAATTAAGGCCACTTTAAGATCCACAAAAACACACACACACACACACACTCACACACACACATACACACACACAAACACACACACACACACACACACACACACACACACACACACACACTTAAACGCACGCTCACACGTACACACACGTACGCACACATACACATTCACGCACACACACACACACTTAGCCACAGGTAAAACATTGGACCCGATGGAAAAAAGCAACAGTTTAGCAGTTGCCCTTGTTACCTCCGTGAAAGAAGGTTTTTCTCTCGGTCCGTCTGTTATTATTTGGCAAATTAATTCAAAAAGTTCACTACGGCTTCTGATGATATTCGGTGGAAGGTAAAGGCTTAACCCGAGGACCACATCCGTTTTACTGTCATCCATGTTTGGTTTCGCTGTGGCCCCTGATTGGTTTTGCAGTGGCCCCTGATTGGTTTTGCAGTGGCCCCTGTTTGGTTTTGCAGTGGCCCCTGTTTGGTTTTGCAGTGGCCCCTGTTTGGTTTTGCAGTGGCCCCTGTTTGGTTTTGCAGTGGCCCCTGTTTGGTTCAGCCGTGTTATACAGTGACCCCTCTTCAGTTTTGCAGTGGCCCCTGTTTGGTTCTGAAGATGCGTCTTTTAAGTTTTACAGTGGCAGTGGCTCCTGTATTGTTTTGCAGTGGACCAATTGTTTGTTTGATAATGGCCGCTGTTTCGTTCTGCAGTGAATCCTGTTTGGTTTTGATGTAGTCCCAGTTTGGTTTTCCAGTGGCCCCTGTTTGGTTTTCCAGTGGCCTCTGTTTTTTCCCACTGCAGCCTCTTTTTAACTTTGCAATGGCCCCTGTTTGGTACAGCAGTGGCCTCTGTTAGTTTTAAAGTGGCTTCTTTTTGGTTTTGCTGTGGCCCCTCTTTACTTTTCCAGTGGCAGATGTTTGGTTTTCCAGTGGCCCCTGTTTGGTATAGCAATGGCCTCTGTTTAGTTTGACAGTGGCTCTTGTTTGGCTTTGAAGTGGCCCCTGTTTGCTCGCAGTGGACCCATTTTGGTTTTGCTTTGGTCTCTATTTGGCTTTGATGTGGCACCTGTTTGGTTTTGCAGTGGTCCCTGTTTTGTCATGATGTGGCCTCTGTTTGATTTTGCAATGTTTACTCTGTTAGTATTAGCAGTTGCTCCTGTTATTATTTGCTGTATGTATGTATGTATGTATTTTGGCTCTTATATAGCGCCAATCTCACACCCAAAGGCATGCTCAAGGCGCTGTACTCCCTGTTTAGTTTATTAGTGACCCCTGTTTGGTTTTATTGTGATTTGCGTTTCATTTTGCATTGCCCCCTATTTAGTTTTGCCGTAGCCTATGTTTGGTTTTGCAGTGGCCCTTGTTTTGTTCAGCAGTTGCCCCTGTTTGGTTTTGCAGTAGTCCCTGTTTGTTCAGCATTGGCCCCTGTTTGATTTTAGCAGTGGCATCTGTTCATTTTTGAAGTGGCCACCATTTGGTTTTTTAGAGCCCAATGTTTGGTTTTGCAATGGACCCTTGTTTGGCTAAAATTGACATCGTTTTGCTTTTGTGGTAGGTCCTTTTTTGTGCAGTGGCCCCCATTTGCGTTTTGGAGTGGCTCCTGTTTGGTTTTGTAGTTATCCTTGTTTAGTTTTGCTCTGGCTCCTGGTTTGCTTTGTTGTGGCCCCTGATTGGTTCAGCAGGAGTCCCTCTTTGGTTTTTACAGTGGCCACATTTTGATTTTGCAGTGGTCCCTGTTTGATATTTCACTGGCCCTTCTGTTGTTTCAGTTGTAGCCCCTGTTTTGTTTTCCAGTGGTTCCTGTTTGCTTTTATGTGGCCCGTCTTTGGTTCTGCAGTGGTCTCTGTTAGGTATTGATGTGGCCCCTGATTGGTTTGGAAGTGGTCCCTCTTTGTTCAGCAGTGGCCCCAGTTTGGTGTTCCTGTGGCCCCTGTTTAGTTTAGCTATAATCCATGTTTTGGTTTGCAGGGGCCCCCATGTTTATTTTTGCAGTGGTCCCTGTTTGATTTTGCTGTGGCCCTTGTTTGGATTTGTAGTGGCCCTTGTTTATTTCAGCAGTTCCCCCTGTTTGGCTTTGCAGTGGTCCCTATTTGTTTCTGTTGTTCCTGCTTAATTTTCCAGTGGTTCCTGTTTGGTGTTTCAGTGGCCTTTGTTTTGCTCTGCTGTCGCCTCTGTTTGGTTTTGCAGTTTTTATTTCTGCAGTGGCCCTTGTTTGATTCAGCAGAGACACCTGTATAATTTTTGCAGTGGAGCGTGTTTAGTTTTGCAGTGGCTTTTGTTTGGTTTTGCAGTGCTTTCTGTTTGGCAATGCTGTGGCCCATAATTTGTTTTGCAGTGTCCTCTATTTGATTTTGCACTGGCCCCTCTTTTGTTTAGCTGTAGCGAGTCTTTTCTTTTGCTGTGGCCTCTGTTTGGTTTTGCTGTGGTCCCTGTTTGGTTTTCTTGTGGCCCCTATTTGGTTTTGCTGTTGACCTTTTTTAGTTTTGCAGTGGGTCTTTTTGGTACAACAGCAGCAGCAGCACCTGTTTGGTTCTGCAGTGGCATCTGTTTGCATTGATAGTGGCCCCCACTTTGGTCTTGCAGTAGCACCTTCTTTATTTTACAGTGGGCCCTGTTTTGTTTTTCTGTGCCGCGTGTTTGTTTGCCTGAGACCCCTGTTTGATTTTGCAACGACCCCTGTTAGATATTGCTTTGGCCCTTGCTTGGTTTTGCAGTGGCCCGTTTGGTTTAGCAGTAGCTCCTGTTTAGTTTTGAAGAGGTTTATGTATGGTGTAGCAGTGGCACCTGTTACGTTTTGCAGTGGATCCTGTTTGGTTTTTGCCGTGGCCCTTGTTTAGTTTAATAGTTTCCCTGTTTGTTTTTATTGTTGGCCCGGTTTGGTTTTGCACGGCCCCTGATTAGTTTAGCAGGTCATGTAGTCCCTGTGCAATTTTACAGTAAGCCGTTTTTAGTTCTGTAGTGGCCCTTGTTTGATTGTACAATGGGTCCTTTTTAGTGTTACAGCATATGAGTGATTGCAAAGTGAGCCTTACTTGGTTTAACAGTAGCCCCTGTTCGATTGCACCGCATGCTTCGTTTAGTTTGACAGTAACTCCTTTTGATTATACCGTGGTCCCTTTTTAATTCGTAACGGCCCATGTTCAGCTGTACCTGTTTAGTCTGGCAGTGGACTATGTTCGGTTTTACGTGGGCACTTTAATGTTGTAAAAGTTCTTCTTTGTTATTTCAGTATCTCCATATTGTTATAGGCCCTGTGTGACTTTGCATCGATACTCATCTTAATGTATTTTTGTAGTAGCCCTTGATTGGTCATGAAGCTTCCATTTTGAGGTCCCTGTCTGGAGTATTATTTGTCTTTTAGTATCCCTGTTTAGTTTTGAAGTGGGATCTGTTTGTCTGCTGAGACTTCCAGTCAAACCTGCCTGCATTCAGAGCGCTCTTTGTGTGGATTTGAATTTTTTTTGTTTTTTTTTTTTGCTGTGGCCACAGATAGGCAGGCAGGCAGGCAGGCAGACAGGCAGGAATGCAAGCAGGCAGGCAGGCAGGCAGGCAGGCAGGCAGGCAGACACACACACACACACACACGTACTCATTTGCATGTAACTGTGCTTTAAATTATAACACAGGGGGGCAAATACGTATACATCTTAGACTGATACGGGGCTGAGGACGAACACACTGCAGTACGGTGGTCGTACTGACGGAGACTTGAGGGAGATCCACCTGGACTGCAGGACCAGCATAAAACGCCAAAATTATATTGGTCAGGACCGCGCACACATCAACCCTGTTGAAGCCAGGCTTTCTATCATGGCGCGGAAGAGAAACTGTGCTGCTAGAAAGCCACAGGAAAAATTCAATGCTACGTTGATGTGGATGAAAACCTCGAACTCCAATCCTGAGGAAATGATCAATAGGGTTGTACTTCAAAGTAGTGACGAAGGCTAAAAACTCTGGCAGACTACTGATCTCCATCGCTGGATGATCTAGCCTGTAAAGCTATGATGTACTACACCGCGCCTGAGAATAGCAGATGTCTTTTGATTACTTTCGAGCGCATCGAGGCACATCATTTGAGGGCAACGTTAATCAGTAGTGCTGGTATAGTTCATCATCGACATCTTTGACAGCTGTGACGACCACACGTATTGCAGGATGCCCAATCTACCGCACAGTTTGGAGCATTTCTGTCGATGTTTAGGTGACGATGTTCTTTGAAATCAATATATGGATACTAGTAATAGGGGTTCGTTCTGCACCCTGAAGCTGTCTAAAAAATATGTAGTTACGGCTTTAGTATGAAGCTACCATAATGTATGTATGCAGAATCGCTTCTTACAATCGATCAGCATTCTTTCCTGTCTGTGAGTAGTTTCGGAAGACTCTGGTTCCTCATTAATTTGAAAAACAACTCCCTGGAATCAATGAATGGGGAAAATCGATAGAGTCCGTGGTATAGTAAGGCTTTCATGTTGTTCTCGTGAAGGGGTTCAGTGCAGTTCACGGTGCCCGGGACTTGCCGGGGGAGCGGGGTTGTCGCCCATCGATCTTGCTAATCCCCCGTCACAGACAGGCGACAGGCGAAGGTGGCAGGCCTCCTATCGGCCATCCAGAGGCTTTTATGCAGCTGTTTTGCGTCTTCAGGACTGGTGAAACGACCGTGCTGTCGGTAACGCCTCCTTTGTGACTCTCCTGCCACGTGCTCTGTGACAAAAACAGGGTGGGGCGTTTGGTGCACGCTAGTTCACGGATCAAGCGCCAGACATCGAGCATTGTCATCATCATCATCATCATCATCATCATCATCATCAATCATCAATCATCAATCATCAATCAATCATCAATCATCAATCATCAATCAATCATCAATCAATCATCAATCATCAATCATCAATCATCAATCATCAATCATCAATCATCAATCAATCATCAATCATCAATCAATCATCAATCATCAATCATCAATCATCAATCAATCATCAATCATCAATCAATCATCAATCATCAATCATCAATCAATCATCAATCATCAATCATCAATCATCAATCATCAATCATCAATCATCAATCAATCATCAATCATCAATCAATCATCAATCATCAATCATCAATCATCAATCATCAATCATCAATCATCAATCATCAATCATCAATCATCAATCAATCATCAATCATCAATCATCAATCATCAATCATCAATCATCAATCATCATCATCATCATCATCATCATCATCATCATCATCATCATCGTCATTATCATCATTAATCATCGTCACCATCAAGGCGAGAGGTGCTACTGTCACGTTGCTACCACGGTGCCGGCATGTTAGTTCTCTGCGTTTACATCGTGTATAACGTTGTTTTGGCGAAGTAGTGCTTTAAGTAATTCGGATACTGTGTAATAAAATTCTTTAAAAAGTCCAAACTTATACTTTCTCCTTCTTTGATTCCCTTCTCTGAATGTCTTTTTATGAAATGATGCGGGCGTGCATTTAGGTCGCAACAAAGCTTCTGTCTCAATTCCGTGAAGTGAGGGTTTCTGTTACACTTGGGATGGACGTCACAGCAAAACCGGTGTAGGCTACCATTTCCGTGAAATGAGGATGTGTGTTACATATGTGATGGAGGTTACAACAAAAGAACTGTCCCAATTCTGTGAAAGTAAAAGTGTGTTGTACATCAGTGATGAATATTGCAATAACACGTCTGTTCCTGTCACGTGAGAGTAAGGGCGTGTTGGACATCAGTGATGAATATTGCAATAACACGTCTGTTCCCGTCACGTGAGAATAAAGGTGTGTTGTGCATCAGTGATGAATATTGCAATAAAACGTCTGTTCCTGTTTCGTGAGAGTAAGGGTGAGTTGTACATCAGTGATGAATATTGCAATAACACGTCTGTTCCTGTTACGCGAGAGTAAGGGTGTGTTGTGCATCTGTGATAAATATTGCAATAACACACGTCTGTTCCCGTCACGTGAGAGTAAGGGTGTGTTGTACATCAGTGATGAATATTGCAACAACACGTCTGTTCCTGTTACGCGAGAGTAAGGGTGTGTTGTGCATCTGTGATGAATATTGCAATAACACGTCTGTTCCTGTTACGTGAGAGTAAAGGTGTGTTGTACATCGGTGATGAATATTGCAATAACACGTCTGTTCCTGTTACGCGAGAGTAAGGGTGTGTTGTGCATCTGTGATGAATATTGCAATAACACACGTCTGTTCCCGTCACGTGAGAGTAAGGGTGTGTTGTACATCGGTGATGAATATTGCAATAACACGTCTGTTCCTGTTACGTGAGAGTAAGGGTGTGTTGTGCATCTGTGATGAATATTGCAATAACACGTCTGTTCCTGTTACGTGAGAGGAAGGGTGTGTTGTGCATCTGTGATGAATATTGCAATAACACGTCTGTTCCTGTTACGTGAGAGTAAGGGTGCGTTGTACATCGGTAATGAATATTGCAATAACACGTCTGTTCCCGTCACGTGAGAAAAAAGGTGTGTTGTGCATCAGTGATGAATATTGCAATAATACGTCTGCTCCTGTTACGTGAGAGTAAGGGTGTGTTGTGCACTTGTGGTGGACGCCGCACTGCACAGTGATTTCTTGTGAATATACGGTGAACAAGACACGTGTTCGAAAGGCCTCACGTCAGGCACGCGAAGTGAATGTGAAATGTTCATACATCACTTGTGCTGTGCGGCAGTCCTGGCCTTTCCATGGTTTCAGAATGAATTATTGAACGAATGAATGCAGTTTGTAATGTCTTATGAGCCTGTCCAGGGTTTGCAAGGCCATCGACTACAAAATCACCAGAACTAGTCAGAAAAGAGCAGGTCAAAATGATGTTTTCCTATTTGTTCGCCTCTTACGAATGACGTAGGGAGACGTGGTGCATCTATTCTAACTTCCAGACCACAAAGCCGCTATGTCAGAATTAATCATAAATCTCTTAGCAAAAATCACTCGCGCCATATCTTATGCTGAGATAAAAGTAAAAAGATGAAATGTTTGTATTTTGTATACCGGCTTGTCAACCTTATACAAACCACGAGACACTATCCCCTGGTCATTGTGCCACTTGACTGATCCTTCACTGCCACCTGACAAAATCACCAAAACACAACTAGGACTCACACCAAAGGTAGACTTCTCCACCTGGTGCCGGTGTTTAGGCTCGTCAATTCACCATGATGAACAACCACATGACAATCGACGACATTCATTATCCAAAACAACACTCGCATACACTCCACACACGAATGTACAATTACAAAGGATCACAACAAGTGCCAATTAAGAAAAATGAATTTAATTACATTTAACACAATATAACCTGACACTTGCAAAGAAAGCGAAAAAACACAAATTCGCGTAAGCAAGCCGGTGTATGCGCCTCTACTCAACAAATACCGCAGACGATAACCCAATCAGGGAAAGCTCTCTCTAGGCAATCACAACTCATACACTCAAAAGACCCGAAAACACCAACAAAACCCCGGCAATCTCACAGACTCCGACATACCCCCTCTCATGCCAACAACAGGTGTCAACTCCTGTAATCTTACACACAACAGACCCGAAAACACCAACAAAACCCCAGCAATCTCACAGACTCTGACAAACCCCCTCACACGCCAACAACAGGTGCCGACTCTTGTAATCCTCGGCCAACGCCGGTATCTCCAACCAGTTCCAAACAACAGACTGCACCTCGCCCACGGCCAATGCCGACACTCATACGCCCCTCTTCCCCTCAGACTCCTCAATGAAGCACAGATATCCACCAACCTTTCTCTAAGCTCAAATACCTGCTTCTACTCCCATCACATCCCTGGTTAAATACTTTACGAGTGTTTGCATTACAGCGCAAACGGCCCCCAGCAGACTATTCTTGCACGGGACAAACATCAAACACAAAATTCCACGTGCATCACCCATAATATTGCATGAAAAACCGCACTATGCATGAACACAACAAGACAAAGCAGGCGGAGTGCACTAGGCAACCGTGAAGCGCTAACTTCGCACTAATAATTTAAAGGCCATGTTACACGAGTCGTGACAAGCACCAACTCCACCCACTGGGAAGCGGTTCAATTCAGCGCTGGACCGCCATCACGTAATGGAAGCAGATCACCCTGCAGCGTGCCAGCCCTGTCCTCTAGGTACTCAGTGTTATTCCTGGGTGGAGAGAGGCAGTGGGAGTCAATCACATTGCCCGACGGTGCAACTCTAGCATCCGCGCAGCTTCAAACGCCGCTGTCGCTTCAGCCGTGTTCTCATTGGGCAATGTTTGCCCCTACTTCGCCGATGTTGGGGCTTGCTGCAAGTGTTTTGGGGACTTGCTGCAAGCGATTTTGAGACTTGCTGCAAGTGATTTTGAGACTTGCTGCAAGTGAATTTGAGACTTGCTGCAAGCGTTTTTGGGACTTGCTGCAAGTGATTCTGGGACATGCTGCAAGTGAATTTGGGACTTGCTGCAAGTCATTTTGGGACTTGCTGCAGGTGATTTTGGGACTTGCTGCAAGTGATTCTGGGACTTGCTGCAAGTGATTTTGGGACTTGCTGCAAGTCATTTTGGGACTTGCTGCAGGTGATTTTAGGACTTGCTGCAAGTGAATTTGGGGCTTGCTGCAAGTGAATTTAGGACTTGCTGCAAGTGAATTTGGGGCTTGCTGCAAGGGATTTTGGGGCTTGCTGTAAGTGAATTTAGGACTTGCTGTAAGTGAATTTGGGGCTTGCAGCAAGGGATTTTGGGGCTTGCTGTAAGTGAATTTGGGACTTGCTGCAAGTCATTTTGGGACGTGCTGCAAGCGATTTTGGGACGTGCTGCAAGCGATTTTGGGACTTGCTGCAAGCGATTTTGGGACTTGCTGCAAGTGATTCTGGGACATGCTGCAAGTGAATTTGGAACTTGCTGTGTGTGATTTTGGGGCTTGCTGCAAATGATTTTGGGACTTGCTGCAAATGATTTTGGGACTTGCTGCAAGTGATTTTGGGACTTGCTGCAAGTGATTTTGGGACTTGCTGCAAGTGATTTTGGGACTTGCTGCGAGTGATTTTGGGACTTGCTGCGAGTGATTTTGGGACTTGCTGCGAGTGATTTTGGGACTTGCATCAAGTGTCGTAAGTTTGAAATTGACATCGATAATCCTTTGCCTTGAAGTCTCATATGAAAGTCGCTGTTGTGACTGATGCTGCATCCTGATTGGCTGGTTAGAGCACGTGGATCAGAGAGAGAGCTTTCGCGACTGGAACTGTTGTCCGCCATTGAACCAATCGGTTCACAAGCAATGAGCTTGCTCTTAGAATTAATGGGACACGTACAAATAAAATCAAAGAACGGGATTATTTCTTAAAGTTGTATGTAGAATACATCTATAACTATATTTGATTTAAATGGCTACAACATTCAAATCGAAATACGAGATGCAGCGTGATCAACTTGGAGCCAATGAGAGCTCCATGGTACCACATGGGTTATCATGCATCTTAGTGAATCAGGCAGACAACTTGGTAGTGACATGCATAGTATTGCGCAGCTCTCACGGCCTATCCGTATGCAACAGCCCCTGGGCACGCTACTGCGATAGTCACTCCAGCCTTCCTTCTCATCGGGTACTACGCCTAGTTATAACACACCTTTACCGAATGCTACTGCATGCATGCGCCCTAATACTGGACTACAGCATCGACATCGAATTGATCCAGATGCAAGTAATCAAGTCAGTTGCAGCAACTTGGAAACTGGGAATGCCGCATCTGACTGAGGACAGCACTGCGAGAAGGCGAGAAAGGAGGCAGACATGCAGATGTCGTCATCTCCGCCACGGACACTCAGTTTTGCGTCATCTCTGCCACGGACACTCAGCTTTGCGTCATCTCTGCCACGGACACTCAGCTTTGCGTCATCTCTGCCACGGACACTCAGCTTTGCGTCATCTCTGCCACGGACACTCAGCTTTGCGTCATCTCTGCCACGGACACTCAGCTTTGCGTCATCTCTGCCACGGACACTCAGCTTTGCGTCATCTCTGCCACGGACACACAGCTTTGCTTGTACCGAGCAAAAAGAGCCGCGGGAAGCAGAGGAGAAGCCCGCAGCGTTCTCGTTTGCGTGGGACGCGTTTTTCCACCAGACCATGAGTGCAGCTGACAGGCTGACACACAGTCCCACGCACGGCTGCCGTTTTTGTCCACCGCCGCTGCCTCCTGGATGGAAAAAAGGCTATTGTCTTCATGGATCTCTCTCGCTGGGCCTTGACCTGTCTCGTTTTGCCTCACACTGCCTTGCATCCGACGTCCCCTCTGTTAATTTGCCTTTTCTGTTTTGCCTTGCCTTGCCTTGCCTTGCCTTGCCTTGCCTTGCCTTGCCTTGCCTTGCCTTGCCTTGCCTTGCCTTGCCTTGCCTTGCCTTGCCTTGCCTTGCCTTGCCTTGCCTTGCCTTGCCTTGCCTTGCCTTGCCTTGCCTTGCATCACCTTTTCCTCTCTCACCGTGTGTCACCCGCTCTCGTCTTGACAGGAAGTATCTCGTCTTGTTTCGCCTTGTATGTCTAGATTTACCTTGTCTCGTAGTGTTCGACCTGCCTGGTTGTGACAAGTGGTGTTGTCTCACTCTGTCTCTTACTTTCTCATCTTGCTTGTTCTGTCTTGTCTAGACCAGTGCCGCCTCATATTATATTATCCTTTCTCCCTTCGAATTGCTCTTGTTTGCTATATCTCGCCTTGTATCGTCTTTTTGCGTCTTCCTGCCTCGCCTCCTCCCGCAGTATTTCACTTTCTATCGTCATGCATGTCTTGTGTCATCTTGTCTCGTGTCGTTTTGTCTTGTCTTTTGCGCTCTCTTTTTTTGTCTCTCCTTATCTCACAGTGTCTTGCCTGGCGTCATTATATCTGACCTTGTCTCTATTGTATCGCCTTGCCTCGACTTGCCTGGGCATGTTTCTCTCAGTCTCTTTCTCTTTAGTCTTGATTTGCCCTTGCTATCCGTGTCTTTCATTCTGTCGCACCTTGTCTCGTTCTGTCTCATTCTGTCTCATCTTGTCTCCCTTTGTCTCGATCTGTCTCACCTTGTCTCATCTTGTCTACTTTTGTCTCATTATGTTTCCCCTTATCTCGCTGTGTCCCATCCTGTCTCACCTTGTCTCGTTGTGTCCCATCCTGTCTCACCTTGTCTCCCTTTGTATCGATCTGTCTCACCCTGTCTCATTTAGTCTCTCTTTGTCTCGATCTGTCTCACCCTGTCTCATCTAGTCTCTCTTTGTCTCGATCTGTCTCACCTTGTCTCGTTGTGTTCCATCCTGTCTCACCTTGTCTCGCTTTGTCTCGATCTGTCTCACCTTGTCTCGTCTTGTCTAGTTTTGTCTCATTATGTTTCCCCTTATCTCGCTGTGTCCCATCCTGTTTTACCTTGTCTCGTTGTGTCCCATCCTGTCTCACCTTGTCTCTTTGTGTCCTATCCTGTCTCACCTCAAGGTGATACAGGATGGGACACAACGAGACAAGGTGAAACAGGATGGGACACAACGAGAAGGTGAGACAGAATGGGACACAACGAGTTAAGGTGAGACAGAATGGAACAACAACGAGACAAGGTAAAACAGAATGGAACACAACGAGACAAGGTGAAACAGGATGGGACACAACGAGACAAGGTGAGACAGAATGGAACACAACAAGACAAGGTGAGACAGAATGGAACACAACGAGACAAGGTGAGACAGGATGGAACACAACAAGATAAGGTGAGACAGAATGGAACACAACGAGACAAGGTGAGGCAGAATGGAACAACAACGAGACAAGATAAAACAGAATGGAAACACAACGAGACAAGGTAAAACAGGATGGGACACAACGAGACAAGGTGAGAGAACACAGGATGAGAGAGAACGAGACAAGAGAATACAGAATGAGAGAGAACGATGCAAGAGAACACAGGATGAGAGAGAACGAGACAATGTGAGACAGGATGAGAGAGAACGAGACAAGATGAGATAGGATGAGAGAGAACGAGACAATGTGAGACAGGATGAGAGAGAACGAGACAAGGTGAGATAGGATGAGAGAGAGAACGAGACAATGTGAGACAGGATGAGAGAGAACGAGACAAGAGAACACAGGATGAGAGAGAACGAGACAAGAGAACACAGGATGAGAGAGAACGAGACGAGACAGGATGAGAGAGAACGAGACAAGAGAACACAGGATGAGAGAGAACGAGACGAGACAGGATGAGAGAGAACGAGACAAGAGAATACAGAATGAGAGAGAACGATGCGAGAGAACACAGGATGAGAGAGAAATAGACAAGATGAGACAGGATGAGAGAGAACGAGACACGAGACCACAGGATGAGAGAGAACGAGACAAGATGAGGCAGGATGAGAGAGAACGAGACACGAGAACACATGATGAGAGAGAACTAGACACGGTGAGACAGGATGAGAGAGAACGAGACAAGAGAACACAATATGAGAGAGAACGAGACAAGATGAGGCATGATGAGAGAGAACGAGACACGAGAACACATGATGAGAGAGAAATAGACAAGGTGAGGCATGATGAGAGAGAACGAGACAAAAGAACACAGGATGAGACAAGACATTGTAAGACAGAATGAAAGAGGAGACAAGGAGGGACAAGACGAGACAGAATGAGGGAGAACGAGACAAAGGGGACAAGGTGAGACAAGGTGAGACAAAATGAGACAGGGTGAGAGAGAACGAGACAAGGTGAGATAAAGCAAGACAAGGTGAGTCAGAATGAAAGATGACGAGAAAAGTTAAGAGAGAATGAGACACGGTGAGACAAAACGAGAGAAGATGAGACAGGATGAAAGAAAACGAGACAAAGTGAGACAGAACGAGACGGAGCGAAACAAGGGAAAACGGGATGAGACAAGACGGGACAAGTGGAGACAGGATGGGACACAACAAACACGATGAGAAAGGATGAGACACAACAAACACGATGAGACAGGATGGGACACAACGAACAAGATGAGACAGGATGAGACACAACGAGACACGGTAAGACAGAATGAGGTACAACGAGATAAGGTAAGAGAGAATGGGACAGAATGAGACAAGGTGAGACAGAATGGGACACAACGAGATATAGGAAAACAGAATGGGACACAGCGAGACAAGGTGAGGAGGATGAGACAGAACGAGACACAGTGAAACATGATGTGACAGAACAAACAAGGTGAGACCAAATGGGACACAACGAGACAAGGGGAACCATAACGAGAAGCTCAACTGCTCATGGCATCTAGTGAAGATGTCGCAGAGTGCAACAAGGTGTGATGTGATGCCGCTATGTGATGCCACTAAAATTGTCAGTGTGTGAATCTGCTCTGTATTATGAGATCAAACAGCTTGACGCATTGCGACAGATCTTTTGTGTAGCAGGGGGTACTACGTCACTCGAGGGGGCCTAGGGGGTCTCTTGTGGGGTGCGTCGGAATGCTACGGGGTCTACACGTTAGCTAACGCGGGTCCGAAGCCCGCGAAGGTCTGTTAAACAATGATTGGGGGAAAATTAGGGAGCGGGAAAAATACTCATCACTGATTGGAAGTTGATCACGTGAGAGAGGCGACATCGGAGCTTGATAGCGTCAGTATGATCAGTTCAACTCCGTCGTTCTGGATGGAAGGGTGAGCGTGCATGTCTATGCCGCTAACGGTTAAGCTGCGTGGGCAGCTTGGAAGCGAAGTCGGTTCGCTTGGCGAAATCTCTCTGTGTCAGCTCATGCTGAGTTGGACATGTGAGAGTGGAAGAAGGATCTTCCTGTGACTGGGGCGAAGTTTCTATGGATGTACCACAGCCTGGGTGTTTTTTGAGGTAATGTGCAGCTTCGCCATAATTCTTTTACCGCGTGGGGTGACTGACCATTGATTAGGGCGGGAAGTAGGTCATTCGTTTGTGCTTGAGTGAATTATGCCTCGGGGTCGAAGTAAATCTATGGGGAATGATTGGGAAAAGTATCTATCTCCATTTGGAAATGTTTTGTGATTCACTTCGTGAGTAAAAGGGCAGGTTAATTCAAATTTTCTCGCCGGGCGCGAGTAAGCGTTTCAACTAAGCGTCTGGGCTGGAATGCGCCACTAAATGTTGAATCCCGCATATGTAAATTCAGGGAGAGAAAGGGGTAGTTTTCTCATTGGGGTCGTACGGTCATATGTTTCAGGCTACCTACCTACCTACGTAATTCTACGGTTACTGCTGCTACTTCTGGTAATACCCTACGGTATCGTCGTATCGGGTCTGTACTGACGAACCTCGCTCGTTCTACGAGTACGCCGTCGTTTCTGTGGACGCTACGCCGACGCGGGTCTGCGTGAGGCTGGGAGGACGACGCTGCGGGAGCGCATGGAGCGCTTCATCTTCAACTGTTGTGGTTCTACAGTTGTGCAAGTACTATCCTTGTTTGTAGCTTCGGGGGCTGCAATTTCGTTGAGACTAGCGTGGTGCTAAATTGGAGAGTCTAACGAAATACACCTATAGGAAGGTGTGGAAGTCCACAGGTGTGGCCTAATCGTCGTTGAGAGAGAGACTGATTAGAGGCAGGAAGGTCGGAAAAGTGCTAGCGTATGCATTCGCGAGAGGCGGTGCAAAGTGCAGCTAAATTGTTGTAGGTGAGACATACAACGTGATGCAGTGCGATGAGTGACTTGGTCTTCGAGTAGGATGACACTGTGTTCGCACTAGGCTTAGATGACCAGGGGATTTCTTGCCGGGGTTCAAAATGGACATTTTTGAACTTGACTGACTTGGGTAGCAGGCACGGTGCTTGCGGGTCAGTGTAACCTCAGGACAGGAGAGAGGCATTTTTAAAGGGGGGCCTGCCTGTTTGCTGCGACACCGGGACGCACGGACGCGTCTGTTTACAATGTACTACCAAGGACCTTCGGAAAGGGACTGTTTCTTCTGACGTTTGTCTAGGCATGGGCTTAGGACAATTTCTTCTTTCAGTGGACTGAAAGAACAGAAGGGGTAGGGGTCGCAGGGGAATCTTGTGAGGTTTGGTTGGGTTTGGTTGAGTTTTTCCGTCTGTGTAGTTCTGCCTGTGTGGTTGGGTAAGTCTACATTAGGATTGGAATCTTCTGGACTGGGAGAGAGTCCGGACGGCGAAAGGGGTAAGGAAAACCTTTCATTTCTTTCTTCGCCTGTTGTGTCGACATTGTTACTGCTCACGGGAGTGGTGTTGGTGTGTATTTGTCGAGCGAGAAGAGACGCGTGAAGGGGGTTTGCACGCGGGGTGAGTTTTGTCTGTTTACCTTTCATCAGCAAGTGGTGGGCGGAAGTACGCCATCACGAGGGGAAGGGGGAGGAGCCAAGGGGGTCTGGGGCTTCATTGATATGCAGCTACGGGAGACGGTTGTTGCATGGTTGAGTCAATGGTAACTTTGACTGCGTGATACTGATCGAGTTCGGGATAGATTTTCTATGGGGAGTTTGTGTTC